>JANRGW010012303.1:0-35377 GCA_024733675.1 Psilopsiagon aymara | reverse complement strand
TGGCAGTGTTCAAGGCCAGGTTGGACAGAGCCTTGGGTGGTATGGTTTAGTGTGAGGTGTCCCTGCCCATGGCAGGGAGGTTGGAACTAGGTGATCTAAAGGTCCTTTCCAACCCTAACTATTCTATGATTCTATGACATCTCACCATAGAACAGATTGCTCAAAGCCCTGTCCAGCCTGGCCTTGAACACTGCCAGTGATGGGCAGCCACAGCTTCAATCCTTCTGCATAATATCAAGCCTGCTGATTCTTGCAAGAACAAAAGAGATTTCTTGGTAAATAGTACTCTAGTAATTAGAAGGTCTGACTGAGTCATTTCTAATTGAGGAAGTGCAATGGGTATGGCTGAGCTGCCTGATGATGTCTGTCATTCTACAAGAGAGAATGAAAGGTAACAGTGTGCCTAAAGTAAGCAGAAACTTGTCAGACTCCCTGGTCCTCAGCTCAGTGTGTTAGCCACAAGACATGCATTAGCCATAAGACATACAATCTCTTTGAAGGCCTCTGAGGAAGGACGGTGTGGGCATGCATCAATGTAAGTAGTTTGTATGTATATAAAAGACCATCCTTACACTTGCAATGCTGATTTGTCTATGTAATCATAATTCTTTGAAGTCAGAATTCATCTATGAATATAAAAGTTTTTGAGAAGGTAGCTACAGTATTTGAGGGAAAATTCTAATATTTTTTAAGTACATTATGTTAAATTCATATTGCATTCACACTGAACACGTGTTTAACATAGATTATGTGGGTATGAGATTAAAGGAAGGATATGTTTGCATTCTAATTGATTTAAAAAACCTGTCAGAGCTATGATTGCAGTGAATATTTTTTTTCTAGTTCCTTTGTTTGAAGACAATTTAGCAGGAATAATCTGTAAGTGATCCCCTTTGGTCCAGTTCACAGTGATCTGATCTGCTGGGGTGATTCTGATTTCCAGACTACCCGGCACTACATGCAGAATTCCTGCAGGCACAATGATGGTAATAGTTTTTGTTTAGAATGCTTGAAGGAAGGTTAAATGACTATAATTTCCCAAGCTACACCAGGAGCTTATACCGAACATGTTGCTGTTCTGGAGGAGCAAAATGCATTTACAGATCTGCAGTGTCAGTGCTGAAGCAGCTAGGCTGTATGTCTGTATAGGTCAGTCAAGTAAAACGAAGATAGTTTTACCTCATTCATTGATTTTTATCTTTAGGTTCTTCCAGGCTGGGACTCTACATTTACACATACTTGAAACTGTTCTGCTTTTCAGCAGTTACTGCTTTTATATTTTGTTTTTAAAAAAATGGAATTTGGAGATGTAGGTAGGTAAATACAGTGTACAATACAGTAGTGAGATCTAGGACATTAAAGTTTTGCAGATGACTGGTTTTGCGAGGTTTCAGTAGGATATTGGCATGGTGTGCATCTTGTCAACTCTTTAAGTAGATAAAAGTGCAGGCCGCATTACGAACAGTGTTTTAGGGACTACAGAGTATGGCAAATAGAAAGCAGTTTGGCTTTCATGGTTAAGTGTTAAGTAACTTGGATCATTAATGAAAATTCAGCAGAGAAGATTATGCTTCTTAGCTGATGTCTCTGTCAAACTTGGATGCTAGTGACCATACTGCTCTACCCTCTGAGAGAGGCTTTTCAAGTTTTTATTAGTTTCATGGCATGTGGGGTTTGTCAAAATAGATCAGATAAAAAATAGTTCTAGAGCTAAATGTTTCCAGAGGGCTGGTAATGTCCAGATAACTTCATTGTGCTCTTAATGTTTCCTCTCAATGCTCTTTCTCATTTCGAGTTTTCTGATGGAAGAAAACCAGAAGATTCTGACCTCATCAAACAAAACAACAGTTCCCAAACCTGCTGAATTCATCTGGAATTTCAAAAAGCATGCTCCCAAAATTATTTGTAGTCAGGTTGATGGTTTCACAAGAAAATGCATTTGTTAGTACTTCTCTAAACTGCATTTTTCAAGATTTGTTTTCTATAATGACATACTTTGAGCTCAGAATTGTGGAACAGTGTGGAGCCCTGTATGGGGAAGAGACCCAGTGTCTTCAGTCCATTCAGTCCTTGTAAGTGGGGCTGCCCTCAGGCTGTGCAAAATGAAAGGAGGTGGAGAATGGATAATCCTTGCAGAGTCTGGAAGCAGCCTGCGTGGTGGATTCAGCTGAAGTAAGAGCTAGACGTTAAGAAGCCTGCTAAGAAGTTGGCCAGGGATCATGCATCTGGAGCATTCCTAGTATGCAGCAGTTCCTAGAAAGGCTGAGCTCTGCCCTTCATCAATAACAGCCACTAGGGACAATATCCGGTGGGAAGATCCCTTTCACTTACACAGGATGAAAGCATAGCGTGTTGTTTGTTGTTGGGTAGAATTCTAGTGCTAGTGAACTGTCAAAAGAAAAAATCTTGAGTAGCAGCTCCAGTAGCTTTTGTTGAATATTCCTGTGTGGTTTGGGGCTAATTACAAATGCAACTTGTGTTCTTGTAAGTCAGTAAAGTGGATAACCAATGTCTCAGCAGTTAATGAGTTTGACAAGTTGAAACCTTGAATGTGACTTTTCATAAGTACTTCAATTTACAGTTGGTCTAATTTATTCTTCAGCTTTGTGCATGGATTAACTGAAGCTTTGCTGTGCTAGCAGAGCTGCTCATTTTAGGACTGTTTCCAGGCTTTCCAAGAAATGTGTCTATGGCCTACCACTTTTTTAACTGTGCAAACAAATCTCTGGGCACTTTTGCTTTTTCACTCTTGATAGATTATCTAATGGATCTTTTTAATGTTTGTTTTGCTCTCCCAAACCTGTTATAGACATTAACATAGACAATAAAAGGGCTGTTGATACATTTGTGGCTTGATAATTTGTGTTCTAGCAGCAGTGTTTCCTGAACCACTTAAGAAAACCAGTATTTCAAGAGTACAGGGAATCATCTGGAGCCTCACTGGAGTTATCTGTAAATATTAGTGTTGGTCTTCAACTTTTGACATAGATTACATCATTTTGAGTTGGAAGAGTTATAATGATCTATTGCCTAAATCACGTTTAATTCTCAGGATATATACCTGCTATGTATAATCTTAGTAGATTTTAGGATGATAAGTGAGAAAAGAATCGGTATGGATACTTCATCCATTCTAATCTTAAAAGTATGGAGCATGATACAAAGACTGCTGGCCAAGGTACACACATACCAGCTTGGCTCAAACTCTGTTTAGTCATATTTCCATGGGACTGAGATTTTACTGACAAGACTTGTTTCACAATTCATAACTAAGATTTTGTGGATCAGTGAAAATATTTCATTGACTTCAATTAGATATTGGTTTGGGCCTTAAATTATTACCTGCAGTCACAGGGAGATTCAAGTGACCTGGATTATTTGGCAAAGGTCAGCCTGGCTACTGATCTGCTTCTCCAGGGGCTGAGAGTTAAAGTCAAGTCTCTGCTAAGAGGCAGACCCACATGCAAGGAACTTGTTGTAGCCTATAGTCTTTCTAAACTGGCTTCATAACTCAATACTACTCAGAGGTGAGTAGTATTTGACAATAAAAAGCACTGATTTAATTTGGAAGATGTGTATTTTTGAGGCTAAATTAAAGTTATAAGGGAGGAATGATATTAGCTATTTGACGTAGTAGAAGAGGTCCTTGAGCAGTGCTCTTCCTTGCTCAAAACATTTTGCTATTTACTAGGAAGAAAATGAATACAGTGATCTCCTTGAATTTCATGGTACCTTTAATGAAAAAAAATCATGTATAAATACATATTTAAAATATACATATGGGTTTTACATATATAAAAATACATTAAACTTGTTTTTCTCTTTAAAGCCTCAGAGGTCTTCCTCCTGGGAGATACTGACATTCCCTTCATATTGGGTGGATTTACCACAAGGAAAGCTAGAGGAAACTTAAAAGTGTCCAGTTTTATTTAAAACCTTGGTGGTCTTTAACGGCTGCCCCACAGTTCCAGCCTGGTACAAACTTAAACAGAGCTCTTTGTTGCTCTTGAATGTGACATAATCCTTTCATCTGGCATGCTGAATGAAGTATGCACATGGCTTTTTTGCTACCCCTGCTGAGCTGCCTTGTTACACCTTCAGAGCAAACCACCCCCCAGTAAAAAAGCTTGGATTCTGTCATCCACCCTAATGTCAATAAACAACAGATAACTATGGCATCTTTTGGCTTTAAAATGCTGCCCTTCCTTAAACTTGTGTGTTGAGGAAGGAAACAGCTCCCCACATCATTGTTTCTTGCAGATACAGAGTACATTTTTTTGTTGTTTGTATGTTTGCTAATTTGAAGCTCTTTGAAGAATCCTACAGGGAGATCAAAGACAAAAGATTAGAACGTTTTTAATAAAGTGAAGAAGGATCAGGTTAGATCAAAGGGACAAGCTGACAGGAAATAAGTAGGTGCCGTTGTTGGCTGACACTTGCATGCTGTAGGGTGATTTCTGTGTTAATGTGAGGTCAGGAGGAGGATTGCTTTACATCTTATTGTCTCCAGACTTTGCTGACTGGGTGTGTATTTGTACTTCACTTTAATCTCAAAAATTAAAACCCATAAAGTTGCAGTTTGGCTCAGCCACGTGATTTTTCTCATTATTTAGCTTTGATTTTGAAATAAAAATAAGATTTGGAACATACCAGCAGGGTATGGAGGTAGTTAATTGGCCTGCAAGTGGATTCAGCTATAGGAATATTCATTATCGGTGGCACTGGGCTTCAATCACCCCTAGTGTCATTCCACTGACTTTAAGGGAATTAAACCTTACTCCAGTCTCTTAAGAGGAAATGTGTTTTCTTAATAGATACTGAAGCCTTTTGTGCTCACAGGTTGTACCCCTGTCATTAAATCAGTACAATGAAATTAATATCGCCCTTTCAATTTGGATGTAGTTTTATTGGTATAGAACTGCTAATTGGATAGAGTTTATTTCCAGGAGAGATTAGAGTGACAGCAGTAACTGGAATGGGCTCGGTGGCCTCCTTGCGATCTTCAGTGTGCAGATTATGGTAGATGCATACGGTCTTTGCCATCCTGGCATAAGAATATGAGAAGATGCTTTATAAAATACACCTTTCTTCTAATAATAAATCTTCCTTCTCTCTGATTAGCTGGAAGCCAATTTGAGGGCAATTACAGGAAAACAAGATAATGTCTTTACTATATGATAAGGTGATTTTGTAGTTAACACAGAGCTTGATCTCCCCATCAGGTGAAGAAAACAAGCAAATGCTTATGAGCTTTGTGTGACTTTGTCTCCATTAGCAGGAAACCTCCCCTGCCTGAAAGGATGTTTTCACACAGAGATGCAGGATCGGGCCCATAGAAACAATACTTGTTTTGTACCACGAACAAAAGGGCTAGTAGCGTTAGTGTTCTGCTCTATACAATTACACACACAGATCCTCTCTCCTTCAGCACTGGAACTTTCTGCTGCCATAATTCCAAATGGCAGATAAATTATTGAAAGTGGTGTAAGCAATAACTGTCTGGGTTTTTTTTTAATCCAGTCATATTAAATCATGATAGCAGGTTTTGATATGGCCTTAACAGAAAGAGCTGTGCTTAGCCCCTTGCTTATTGCTGAAATAGGGGTAACAATCATACTTCATTAGAGAAATGTATTCTTACTGTATTTCGTTATTTTTTGTCCTGGAGTCAGTTATGTAACTGAACGATCACCCTAGAAAGCCAAAGGAAAATATTCAGTGACATGTTTTTTTACTGTAAAATAAAAAATTAGGTGATATTTTTCACTGAAAAAAAAAAAAAAAATAAGTGGCATAAGCTTAATGGGGCAAAATAAAACAAATGGGAAGAGAAGGTTAGTTTGCATTTAAGAAACTGTGGAAAGTTTGTGAGCCTTTAAGGATATTAGAAAAAAGCACTGGATTTGACAGATGTGCTGCAATGGGGAAAAGCATTCCTTTTCACTGCCTGTGCTGCAGCAAGGCAGGGCTGCTCTCTCCTGGCGCACGTGGTTTTAAGCCAAAGCTTCACATATTGCACTGTTGTTTGCTGCTTGTATACATGCCTTATCTAGGGCTCCTGATTAAAATCTGCATGGCAGATTTTATGAAGGGCTGCTGTTCTGCGTGCAGTCAGGGTTCAGCTTCAGGAGAGATGACCCTGGGGGTGCAGTGCTATTGATATAGCAGCTGAGAATAGCATATGGGAAGAAGACAACCTGGTTTGATTCTGAACATTGTCTCATTTTCTGTATTTGGTCACATTCCATGGAGCCTCCTGGGCTGCCAGTCTGTTAGCTATCACTATTGGTAGGTTCTAATTAAAAAAAATTCTAAGTCAGAAACGTGCAGCTTTCAGATAGAAAGAACACTGCAGGCTTCTCAAGCACTGTGTGCTTCTTTGCAACGGTGCATTTCCTAGAGACATCTACCTCTGTAATCACTTGGTCCCTGTTGACCTGTAGCTAGACTTTGTTTCAGCTGGGAAACATGCCTTGATATGCTCCTCTAAGCTTTCACATTCAGAAGGGGCGGGTCATTTTTGAGATCTATTAAAACACTGAAATTTTGTTTAAGTTTTAAACATTGCATGGAGAAGTTTTTCTGCAATAAAATACAGTTATTGGACATGATTGGAAAAAAGAGTAGTGATTGGGTGGCAGAATAATAGTGATCACTGGGATTTCAATAGTTGGCAAATATACTTACATCCTGCTGAAGTTGTGAGGGACCCGAACGAGTTCAGCTGAACAGAAGTTAATGGGTTATAGAAGTGCCGGAAAGAAGTGCATAGGCCACGTCCAAAATAGGAAAATCTGGAGCTGCTGTAAATTGATTTTGTTAAATTTCTGTAATCTTTTAATATATATTACACCACAAACCTACAGGCATTGGAAGAGTCTGATAGGACTGGAATGTAGCAGAAATTCAAGGTACTCAAAGTAGTCAAACAGTATGAAGGGAGGTAGAAATAAGAGAGTCCTTTAATGGACTTTGCAGAATGAAGATTAACAATTCAGGGAGAGGTGCAAAGGGGGGAATGAGGATGTTGACAAAGTGTTATGGTAACAGAAAATTCAGTGATGAAATGCAGAATTCCCTGAGGGAATCATAAATCAGCTTTAGTCTGCATGGTATGATGGTTCCTAAATCAGCAGGAGTCTGGTCCCTAAATAGCTTTGCAATCTAGTCCCAGATGCTTTACTTTGGACTTTTCTCTTCCCTTGAGGTTTCATGGGGTTTTAAATTTAACAGGGCACTCATTTCCTTTGAACCAAAGCATGCTAATAGTGTACTTAATATATTTACAAAATATATCTTGAAGGATAGCTTGGTTTTTTTCAGAGTTCCGAAATGCTAAGTGTTTTAATATAAATTAGAATGCATTAAGAAATGGGTGAAAAATGTCAGAGAGCGTCAAGCTGAGACTAAATAACATTGGGAGGTTTGATTTATCCCATGCTTGACTCTTTAATGGGTCTTTTGGGAGTTCATTAGATGCGGGCCTGCAGTGGTAGCATACTGAGAACAAATAATTATTATCCGAACACAGATATGGCACTTGTTGATTAATACATCAACAAAGGGCAACATTCAGTTATCCCATGTGAATGGAGATTGCCAGACTGGAGCAAGCTGTAGGAGGAGCAGCCTGTGCCCAGTGGGTGGTAATGCTGGTTGTTAAACCATGTTCCTGCAGCACCAGGCTCCCTCCTCCTCACTCCCTTCTGCTGGAAGGGAGTTTTGGATTAATGAGAAACTTTGGATCTGAGAATCTACAGGGTTTTCAAAGGAAGCAAGACTTAGTAAAGCCTAAGGTTCAACATGTACCTTGTGGTGGTGTGCCAAAGCCTTGTATAGACATACCTTATCTAGTGGTATTTGTCTATAATCTCTATAAGTTTTGGGATGGCTTCTGAAGTCATTGAGCATTCACTTTATAACAACCACATTTAGCACTTGTTATGTCTAGTTATTTTAAAAATCTCCATCTTAGTCAATTAAGTCTTGGTCCAAATGACAATACAAAACTGAAGGAATGACTGCATGATAGATGCTGTTACTGGCTTCAGTTTGAAGATCAATTTGTTACCCATGTCTGTGGGGAAAAAACTTCAGAGGCTGCAGGGATAGCTGTTCATCTTCTCAGGCCTAACAGTATCATATGGAAGATTCTCATGTACCTTCCTCTAACATTTCCTTCCTTTTCTGCTTTGCTTTCAGGAAATAAGACATTTGTGGTGAACACACGGTATTGGTTTACTTACTGAAGTCAAATCATGCTTTTCAAAGATGGAAACCCCAAGTTAGACTCCCAAATCTATATTTAGACTTCTGCTTATGTTGGCTGGTTTCCAACAGTATAGGAGATACCTTTGGTTTCAGTGGTGGCTGCTGAATGCAAAGTACTATAAGAAGTCAGGCATCTCCTTTCAGAAATGTGTGGGCTAGTTTCAGCCAATTTTGACAGGATGAACATGACAATGACACTTGTGTGTGGACTTAAAACAGAATCAGAATTTTTCTTAAATCAGAATGAAGGGAAAAAAAAATTATATGAAAATATAAGATAGAAAATGCCATTTTGAAGCAAATCCTAGGCAGTAGGTTTTGCATAACTGGAATTTGGAATACATATTGAAATGTAGGAAACATGCTGTACCTGTCTTCTCAGCATGCTTTATCTTCTTACAAGGAATTTAGCAGGTTTTCCTGTGTCTGAAGACTGCAGGTGTGATTGCCTCTGGTTTCCAAGGGAAGACGTATGCCACTGGCTGGAGAGTCCTGTATCTTGTTTGTGCATTTTGAAAGGTTAAAATAGTAGTCAACATTTATTACATTTTTTACAAGGAAAGGACTAGCTGTCTCTGTGTACTGTGGAACAAAGGATTTGTTGCTTTTTTTTTTTCCCCCTAAGAAGTTGATAGATAAATTACATATTCTCTTGTGCTCTGCATTTCCTGTCTTTTTTGTAAAACATTGCTTTTGTTTGCTTACTGTGCAGAAGGCAGATGAGAGAGAAGAAAAGTGACCACAAGACTTGGGATGTTTTGGGCAGTTGCTCTATGTAGCTGCATTACTATGAAAAGAGAAATTATCTTGGCATGTGCTGGTTTGATTTTGAATAGTAGTAGGTGTTTCTTAAAAGGCGACGGGCCTATGATGTCAGATTGGAACTGGAATAAAGCAAACACAGGCTTTCTCCTTTGACAAGCTCACAATCTCATTAGGGTAAATTACCCAGGACTGAGCTCCCTGTTTCTATGATTAGATGGTTATTGGGATCCAGTCTAATTAGTTCAAAGCTGGCTTGGGTATCTGTACATAACACTGTCATTATTTCTGTGCCTCTATGGAGACGTAGTCTTCTAAAGTCTTCATTTGAAATCCATTAAAGTCAAAGCTGCTCTTTCTGTCGGTTGAATGAGCTTTGCATCAGGCTGAAAACACATCAAGAGTACAGTACAGAAAACAGAGAGAGCCTGGCAATGCGGTCCAGTCCTGGAATGTCTGCTGGGATATAGTGCTGTGGGGAGGGTGCCGAGAGTGCAGGCGCGGAGTGGCATGGCATGGGGACAGCAGGCTGAGAGGCCGGGCCAGGGAGCTGGGGAAGGGGACTTGTGTATAATGGGAAAGCACAGTGAGGAGATGGGGGGAGAAATCAGAGCACCAGAGGGTTAAGGGAAGACTCCTGCAGAGTTTTGTTAGTGCCACTCATGGGACACTCTTGGATTTTGTATGGAGAAGGGCGAACAGCAGCTTGGCGCAGCTGAAGCATTGCTGAGAGAGGTGGACAAGAAAAGGCAGGGCTGACAACATGCAGTAAACAGCACTACAGTCAAGGGAGGTAGAAGCTTGGTAGGGGGGAGTACACAGCACAACTGATCTGCTGGTAAATATTACAGCCTTTCCTTTCCCAATGCATGAAAAGATTCGCTGTTACCGACATGCTCTTTAAAGAAATCCAGCCTGACAGGAGTGGGGAGCAGCAGGTGAGCCCCAGGGGCTGGAACTGACAGTTGCTCTTCAGACTGGTGGGGACATGAACATGCTAAGGGGTGATACACTTCCAAAGGAAAAAAAATCTGAAAAAGCATAGCAGGCATATTTTGAGACAGGATGGAATGTTTGCTCAACTAACCAGTCGAAACAGGATTTCTTTGTGTGTCTCATAGCGCTGCGAGGGGAACTCCCCTTACAAGAATTAATTTATTTGCCCGTATCTTCATCAGCCAACATACACCACCTTCAGGAGATTTACCATCATTAGCTGATCCCATTCTCAGTGGTGGAGTAAAGGAGCTCTGTTTTCTCCTGGCCTGACTGGATACAGAAACAGTAGGCTCAAAATCAGGCAGCTTTAACAAAATCTTTGGGGGACTCACTGTCGCAGTTAGTATCGCAATTCTGTTCTGCTCATGCAGGTAGCACTAAGATTAGAAAGGATCACCTTCTTATTAAGCCTTGACTGTTGTCATCGTGGCATAATTGTCTGAAAGTCCCGGATGGTCTTCACAGCACCCACTCCACATGCTTCAACAAACCACAAGTCTCAAAACTCACTCTGTAACAAATCTGAAACTATCAATCATATGGAAGAGATCAGAAACTGCAAACTGCCATGTCCCAGTAGAAGAGATCTGGAGTGAGTAAGAGCTTTGTTCTGCTCATAGGTCCACACTTGTTAAGTGACATTCCCAGATTACCTGGAAAGCAAACTATGCACTACAGTACACAAGGAGGTGAACCAATTGTTGTCATGTTCCCTAACAATATGGTATTAAGAATTTTCCTGATTTTGCCTAACACAGCCACTTTACCAAGCAATTCCTTTGTCTCAGAGGCCGGCTCTTAACTGCTAGTTGCAGTTCTCAAACAGGTGCACCACCCATGGATTTAATATCCAACAGTTTCTATTTTGTTCCAGTTTATATGTAAAGATACTAAATGGCTCAGCATCAAGAGCCAATCCTGTGTGACACCATGACAAATACAGTCAATTAGTGACGAGTCTCTTTACAATTGTACTTGTAAATTGCCACTAAGTGGCTAAAAGGGCTGAACTCCAGTAAGGCTGGTAGCAGTGGCTGTTGCTGCTGCAGCTGCACCATTGCTGAAAGTCAGTTTAGCTGTTTCCATCTCACCCTTGTGAAGATCTTCCTGCTTGTTACCAGATGCGCCACCAAATCTATTGCTCCTTGTGGTAAGGGCTTAGGCTCTATCCACCATCCAAATAGTAGGATGAGAGTGATGACTTGGTCTCTGTGGGGCTGACCCATCTCCAAGGCATCTCAAAACGAATAAGGCCAAAGGAACTAGTCTAGTGTGAATGCTGTGCCTGCTTTGGCCTGGTGAGTTGCAGCCACTTCTGCTTGGTGCTTGGTACACCTTGAATCAGCTGTTGCACCGCTGATTTCCTGAGCACTGGTAATACACCGTTGTGTTCTTTTGGCTCAGGCTGTTTGCAGGGTCCTTAACAAGGATGTGAAGTGTTTTTCTCCCAGATCTCTCAGCCTGGCTTGTCAGTGTATAGTTAGCATGTTGCTGAAAACATGGATCTCTTCTATGCCCAGGGAAGAGATGTGCACTGGTGAATGCAGTTGTAGCATGCCGTATGTCTGATGGTTGGTCAGCTTCAACAGGCAAAAAACCTTAAGAGAATGCATACTGGTTTCCTCCAGAGAGGCCCATGGCACATAAGGCAGATGTGGGCTGCATAACGGAGGGGGCTCTTTTTGGACAACTCACTGACTCGATGTAGAGAAGAGCAGCTCTTAAGTCTGGCACAGGGCCAAGATCAGGAGGCTCTGGAGACCCCAGCTTTTAGGGGCCTGTGGTATAACCAGATTGGATTACTGCTCTGCTGCAGCCTCTGAAAAGCCATTTAATCCCTTTCTACCTTGTTTTACCCTTGTGTTTCCATATACTATAGAGCTGAATGTAAACAGAAAAAAGGATGAGATGATGCAATACTGTTGCAATGAGGGCAGTAGCTAAAAACAGACATATTACCTCCTCCCTTAACCATATAGTAAAGTCTTTACTCTTCAGAGAGTAAATGAGGTTTTATCCTCATTCCTGCTGTACCACAATGAGCAGGATGCTGAGGAGGCTGGAGACAAAGCTAGAACTGATCTTGGGACTGAAGGCTGACCTGTACAGTTACTTACTCATGATAGTCCTCAGATCTGAGGCCTGCAATCATTTTTACATATGGTTATATCTTATACGCCACATCTCTAAACCAATTTAAGCTACTGCTGACTAAAGCCAAGTCCAGATTGCTATTAACGATAGCGCATGGGGCTGTGATGCTGAGTGGTGGCTGCTGACTGACAAGGTGATAACATTGTTGCTGTAGCAACTACACATTTGCAAAGAAACAGAAACATTTTTGGTGTGTTTTTTGCCTGCGAAGCGCCGGCAGCTCAGCACAGAACCCCCCCGCTTGCCTTGGGTTTTTTTTGTAGTTTTTCCCCAACAATGCTGCTTTTGACTTTACATTGATGAAAACATGGGTGCTTTTGTCACCAACAAGTGAACAAAATGTAGTATGGAGTAAGATAGCAAAGGGCCTGGAGCAGGCTGCCAGATAGGTATTTTCCTTCCTTGGTACAGAGGTGAACAAAAACATGTGTCTATAGCCAGAGTCTGGTTTTGAGTGCTTGCAGAGGGCACGCAGGGAATGGAGATTGGACAGTCACCCCACATACATCACATGAATCCTATTTTTTTTTACATTTAATTTGATTCTGTCCTTATATTCTTAGGACTATAGCAGCCTTGGCTGTTTGATATGTGAGCAGCCATAGGCCTTGTTAATGCTGTTGAGTAAAGTAAATGCTTTCCTTCACAGCAAATAGAAAACAGAATGAAAATCCTTTTCTGGAGTTGTGGCAGTGAGCAATAGGGAGCTGGAGGCGCTGGGACGAGCTGAAGACAAGCTGGGGGTTGATGGAGAATTTCTCTGGGGATAGTGGAAAGTGTATGGGGATCAGGGAGTGCTGAGCTACATCTGTGCGGGTGTGCAGAGCAGGGAAAAGGAAGCAGAGAGCAAGGTACCAGGCAGAGAGACAAGATTTCCTGTGTCCCAGACCTGGCTAAAAAGGTGTGCTTGGAATTTGTAACATATGAGGCTGTTTGCTTCATCAGCATCAGGTATTTATATCAGAGCAGGTCTGGATATGTTTCCATTAAATATGGAAAGCTGCACCAAGGAAATACCTGATTACCATTCTCAGCTGCTTACTTGATGGTGCAGGCCAGCTCTGATGCTTAAAGACAGACCAAAACAGATACAGGCAAAATTAACTTTTGTAAACCAAAATTTCTTCAGGCAACACAGACTAAAATGTTAACAGTTAAGCAATTGATGCGCTTAGGTTTAGTTGTTGGTATTTTATTTTTGGTTTTTAGAGAAAGAAATCATGTAGAGCTGGCAATTAATTTGATTTTCTAATCTCAGAGATAAGCATGGTTGGTGCTTCTTCTCTGTATGTTACCTTCTCTGTATGTTACCTGAACACACCTCATGCACACAAATATGTAACCTGACTTAGCCTTCATTCATTCTAAAGTGAGAGAAGTCCCCAAAGTCCATTAGCTATAGCATAGGAAATACGTAAGCCTTTCTTGTACACCTGTTCTTTATTTTATACAAACAGCATCCTGATAATGCTGTCTAAATATTAAAAAAAGGCTTATTTATGGTCTCCACTTTGACTCCACTCAGGTATTCCATTTTTGTAGATTAATTTCACTAAGGGAAACAGCAGCTTTCAGTTGTGGCCCCTTGCTCTGTGTATTTTCTAAGAAATGCTCTATCTTTTATTTGGTTTTATAGAACCATTCAGTCAAACCTGAGTTTGAAGATTTTTCATGTTTTGTAATATATTTTAGTTTCTTTCTGTTTCACATGCCTTCTGATGCTGCCCTGGTTACCTTTATAAACATCTGAACAGTTTCTCTATTTTCAGATACAAAGAACAATAGCACCTCAAGCACAGTGAAAATACCAAATATTGATCTGTCCTTTGAATGCCAGAAAAGCTCAGCAGGAGGTGTTCAAAATATTTCTGACAAATGATAGCTTATCACCTGCAGACCTCGAGATTGCTATCTGTTATTACAAAGACTTGCTGGGGGGCTCCAGTGACCTCCAGCCTTCAGCTATTTGCATCTCTTCCAAGGCAAAGAGGAAAAATCTCAACCCTCTTCACAATGTTTTCATTGACCTCATTTCCTGGGTCTTTCACCTTATTCTGTGGAGGTGGACTGCAATACATCAGCCACAGTGATGCAGCAGCACCAAAATTTCACAGCAGTGGACGAACTTGATGCACGAGCACTTTCAGAGTAAAGATCCAGCTGGCTTGTTCACACCCTTGCAAATATCCCTGTTGCTTAATGAAGTAGTGGTGGTGGGGTGTCTGGGATGTGATTCTTGCTATGTAATATTATTAGATACCTGTTTAAAATCAAGCTGCACCTGAATGCTGACTTACACTGTGCTCTCTGATGTGCTAATGATTTCCCTGTTAAAAACATGCTTGCATTACCCAGGGGACACCAGAAATGTTAATGCTGCTTTTCCAGTCAAACTTGGCTCCATGGGGACAATGAGGGTTTCTGTTTCCTCTTTCTGACTTGTAGGGTGGCAGCAGCGATGCACCCACTGCTGAAAGAGGCACTCACGGTCTCTCAGGGCACCATGGGGAGCTACAGGAGTCACTGGAGTTATCTTTTCCTGGAGGAATAGAGACTACTTCGCTTTTGGCCTTTGCTTTTTCTCAAAGTCTCAAAGACATTCACCTACGGTCCCACCATCTCTACTGCTCCTGGAGCTCTGCACCCAGTGTTTCCCAGAACAACAGTGGATCTGGGCTTATGGCCTGTAACCAGAGAATGAAAAGTACAGCTCTTGAGTAAATGACTAAGGAGAATCTGAACCCCGAGTTTGTGGTGGAAAGGGAAAGAAAAACCGATCTGTAAACAGGGAATCTCCCATGCCATGAAGAATACTCATAATGACAGTCCTTTTGGATTGTGACTGCAGAACTCAAATCGTGTGGTGTCCCTGCATGTTGTGGATGGCACAGCACAAAGGTGGCAGTGCTGCTCCATGATGTCATGGTGGGGCTGTGGTGGTGGTCAGTGTGTGTGTGTGTGTGCCTGTCTGGGGAACAGCAGGAGCTGTTGCCAGACCCTGGGTGTCCTAGAAGCCTTTTGGATGAAGAAAAAGTGTTTATTTTTTTCTGCGTTTAAGAGACAAAAGGTAGAAGCTTCCAATTTAACAGCTCTAAATTGAAACTGTGCCTGTCCCTTCTCCCATGCATAGGAGAGGTGGTAATACTCATCCTTTGGTCTGGAGAGAAAATAGATAGAAGGCAGTATTTGGGATGGGCCAGGTTCAACTCTCTGGTGGGAAAACCTATGTGATGAGCAGAGAGAGAAACCAGAGCTGAGCACAGTTGAACTGTGTTTCCTTGTGTGCTTGCAAAACTTAAACGTACCAACACAGAATGTAGGATTGAGTGAATAAAATGGTCAATCTCTCTGTACAGCACAAATCCACATAATTTCCTTTTTTTTTAAAAAAAAAACAAACTTTCAATATTAAAAACGTTATGTTCAAATCTCGTTTTTGGTTTTGTTTTTTTTTGGGTTTTTTTTTTTTTTTTTTTTTTTTTTTTTTTTTTTTTTTTTTTTTTTTTTTTTTGGTTTTTTTTTTTTTGTTTTTTTTTTGGTTTGTTTTGTTGCTTTTTTTTTTTTTTTTTTTAGCCGCAAACATTAGTAACCTTGGGGTTACTAATTCCAGAGATCATTAAATTTAGCTGTTACTTTTACATTTCTTTAAGCTTGTTATCCTCTCTTATACAAAAATGATCAGTAAATGGCTCTGAGAGTTAGAATTAATTTTTTCTTCTGTTTTACAACAGAGGGAGCTCTAAAGAAGCTTATCTTTCCATAGACAGGGTAAACAGACCTGATCCTCAGAAGTGCTTCAGAAAATATCAGGCGGGTATGACTCTTAAAATGAATATATACCTGCACATTCTATTCCAAAGGGACATTAGGCCAGCCTTGAGTTCTCTGCCAAAAGTGAGCTGTCATTAATTGTTGTGTAGAGACTGATCAATAGCTGTGTCTTGATGGGAATCACTCTGGAAAGACTCATTTTACTGCATACTGCTCTGAGAATGCCTGAGGGCTCTGCTTCCTGGTATTGCTGTACCAAGGAGCTAGGTGGTCTTTAAAGGAGATTTACAGCACAGCATATATGTCTGGATGGGTGTTTTCATATAGGTGAGTGCTGGACAACTTTAATGGAAAGGTTAATTCACACTGACTGGTTAGAAATCACACCCTGTGAGTTCAGTAGTGACAAGTGAACTAGTGATAATAAACTGTGAACACAATGATGCTAAGGTGTTCCTGTACCCGCTGGAACATAGGATCACTACTGCTGTGGCTTTGAATGTCTTATTTAGCCACCCTCTTCCAGTGTACAAAATGCAGCATCAAAGTGCTTCCATAATTTAAAGATAGAAACCTATGGGGAGCCAAGCTGGTACTGGGTGCGTAAGTGCTGTGTGTAGAAATTGCATCTGGCTTTATCAAAACCATCTGTTGACAATATACACTTAATATCTGGCAGGGACCTATAGATTTCATTTTATCCATATTTCTATGTGCAGTACCTGGAAGCACAAGACAAAGTTCTTCCAAAAATCATTTTGATTTTCACTTTAGGGAGGAAGAAAGCATAACATATCTTAAAACAGTTATTTTGCTGTTACAATGGAAATATGTATTTGGCTATGTCATTAAGGCTTTCTCCAATGGGTTTCTTTCCCCAAATGAACAGGCAAATAGAACTGAGAAAAATTACAAATGCCATCCACCCTTGGTACAGCATTAACCTTTAGAAGAAGCAGAGTGTTGCTTATGGATTCAGTATACTTTTGTTTTCTTAAGATCATCTTTGCTGTACTCCTTGCACCAAGCCTTCTTATTAGCAATTTTGTATTCATTATCTTTCAGAGACTGCTGTACTAAAATGGAATTACTCTTTTTCTAAAAAATTAAAGATTAACAAACCCCTATTCCTTCGCTTGATGACAAGTACTGTTTAAATTGTGATGTGGTACAGCAATCTGTACATCCTGCTGACTTATTCATCTTCTCAGGAGTAAAATGGCAATCAAGTACTATATATTAATTTTTATTCTTGTAAATCTTCACCTTTGGGCTAGCATGATACTTATGTTCTGGGTTGGGTTTGGTTTTTAGTCTGCCAGCTCTTGACACAGCAGACATTGTTGGTAGACGTTTGTCAGCTGAAGGTGGCCATACATCAACATAAAGAATTTCTGATGTGACCAATTTAGCCTTTAATTTTTGGCCTGTACAGTTCTGCAGCATTTTAAAATAAAATCTGCTTTGTATAGAATCGTATGACTGAAGAATGCAAACTTCTATACTATTAACTGAATTTGAGTTCTCCCTCCTTCCCCCAGCAATGGTGATTGTTGAAGGCTTTTATTGTTCTCCTCAAGCCAGGCTCTATGCAAGCAAAGGTCAGACTGACTGCAGACATAACTGTATTAACAAAACCATTTACTAGTAGAGGTTGTTTTGGTTGTAAACCGATACAAGGTTAAATTGATTTAAAACTAAACAAATAGTACTTTTCTACTGCCCGTATTCTTTGACACTTCATCCATTGTACCTGTATGTGCAATCTACAGACAGAGGTCTTGTTTTGGGTATAGGTATATAGGTGTAGAGGTATGGGTGAATCTTGCTTCAGATTTTCAGGAGTGCACTGTAGTTGCAAAGGGGCAGAGCTGTGTTGAACCAGACACCTCACAGGGTGGGAAGCAGGAAGCTTTCTCTGTGATCCTTATCTGGCTGGATAGAATTATAAAAGCTCAGTTTGAGGGAAAATCTGTATCACCACTGCTTGAAGTCTGTTGTAATTGTCTCAGGTAACCCAATGTGTTTTGTCCTTATAATCTCTGTGGGCTGTTTAGTTCTCATGCACAGTCAAAACCCCCAAAACTTGTACTGACAGGCTGTTTCTAAACAATGTAAGATATATATTGTGAGTGGGGCACCACTGAGGCCAGTGTGAGGGCAGTTTGGGAAAGAACAAGGCCTGGCCCAGGTGTGTTCGTCAAGGCAGGAGGAGATGTGAATTCTAGTAGTGGGTTCAGGGGAGAAGGGCCAGTGCAGCCTCTTGTGCCGGTATCTCATCCTCTGCACCACTTGCCGAGAGCTCGAAATGCAAGATATAGTGATGGGGGAATTTAAGACTCCCCAGATTGTCCTAAGGAAGAGCTTAGCTAGGAGACATTTTGGACTGTCTGCTAAAAAGCTGTTGCAACTGTGACACATGACATCTACCACATTCTTTAAATTCACTACTTTATCATGCTCAACTGACTTTCAGTTCAATAACATGGAGCTGTTGAGGAGGAAGCAGTGGTACAAAAACTCTAAAGGGGGGATAATTTGAAATAGATCTACCAATGTCTGTCTGACTATGCAAAACTGGTGTCTGTCCTGCAGCAGTGTACTCTGTATATGACTATTTGTATTGTTCATAGTAACTATGAAGTTCTGATAGTCACCAGCCTATCAGCAGTCTTTCAGACAGTTATTTTTAAAGACACAGAATAATAAATCCCAGTTGGCGAGGAATTTCTTCTTTTAAACTATTTCTTTTCAAGACCACGATAATGTACAGCTTTGCAGAAATGTCAGGTTTGAACGAAGTCCATGTTCCTGGAACAAAAACCCTCCTTCAGCACTAGAAAACAGGAGCAGGCAGAAATCTCTTCCAAGTGGTGTGTTTCAAATTTCAATTTGCTACCAAGAGCAAATGGAGAAACACAGTGCCCGTGCCCTTGGTATGGCCAGTTTGCATCACCTACCTGAGCAGTGCCTTGTTCCCTCCCAGACAGTGCCAGCCTGAGGGCTAGGCTGGAGGAGGCACCTTCCTCTGATCCAGGAATAAAGCCTTGCCTGTTCTCCATGTTGTTTTGCTTCTCATGTATGTTTGTGAGCACAGCTGTGCTTTTCCTAGAAGTCAAATGTGTGACTGCAGGGTTTCTTAGATACTGCAGTGCATTCACGAAGCACAAGTCCTTGCAAATAGCTGTTATGCAGGAGAATACAATAAAATTTTGCATATGTGAACTAGGGTGGTAGTTTTGTTGGGGTTTTGTGTGTGTTGGATTTGTTGTTAGGGTTTTCTTTTGTGTAACCAGGCTGATACTAAGAACATGCTTTTCACCTCTGAATATTGATGCTGTCTTTAGTTTTTCAATGTGAGTAGCCAATTCTATTTGCCCACAGTACCCATGAACAACAACTTTCACGAATCCTTACTTTCACAGATTACCATTAACGTGAGCATATACCTAACTTAAAGTATACAGGTAGGAATTCTTCTGCATGATCCTTTCCGTGTAATTGATAAACTCACATTCATATTTGTTGCTCTTCAAAAAAAATCAGCCATTAGCTATGCCATACAAATACAAAAGCTATCCTGCTTAATAAATTTTCAGACTGAAAGTCTATGTAATACAGAAAAATGCTGTTTGAGACACACAGCTTTAGTGATGATGGGAGCAGGAGGGAAGGACAAGAGTGCTGTGCAATTATGGGCTTGCTTCTCTGCTCCTGGAAGTGCATTTCGGGTGCTGAGTGTGGCAGCAGGGTCTGCAAACTCTTCCGCATCCCCTGGCTCTATCAAAGCCAGCTGTGACATGGAGCAGCTGTGTAATCTTGGTGAGAAGGCTTGTTGGGGCTTTCTCCCTTTGTTCAGGAGTAGCATTTAAGCTCAGATCTTTGCCTGAACTATACTGTGCTTGTGCCTGAACCTGGCTGTGTGCCTTAATGATCCTGACCTTGGCTTGGCTTGGCTTGACTTGGCTTCCAGGCTTGAGTTTGGGCCCACCTCATCACTGCAAGCTTATATGGTGAGTGTGGCTGACTCCAGTTAATGTCACTGAATCTGTGTTGCTTGCTCAGAGACTGTGGGACTGTGCTGCTTGCTCATGAGGTCCCTTCCTGCCCTGCTTTGCCCCTTTGCTCCTGGCTAACCTCCCTGGGCAGAGGTCTTGCTGCTGAGAATGAACCGCTGTGCTGTTCTGAGTGTCCATGATAATGGACAAGTTTCCCTGGGAGGATGGAGTTTTGAAAATACGTGACAAGGAATTATTCTGATGGGGTATTGACTTAATTGTAAAAAATCAGTTGTACTGGTCTGTGCTCATGGATAGTTATGTTAAAATGGTACCTGTTGTGTGCTTTTGTGATGTTAAAAAATAAGAACAAGGTATGTAATTGATTACACTGTAAATTCTTCAGACAAGAGGCTGGATGTGTCTTATGATCCAAGAGGAGACTATATCATATATTATCATTTTTGTTGACTTAGTGGCTCATGATTTGATAGCAGGTAACTAATGCTTTCATAAGAAGCAATTCTCACATAAAATGTACTTTGACAGTAAAAACCCTCATGTTTTAGGTCAAAGATCTCCCCCTGCCTTGACTCTGGCTTGCTGTTCATGATAGGTTCTTTGGTGGAGTAGAATGGAGGAAGAAAAAACCTCCACATTGCATGCCCAGCAGAAGCTTGGCAGAGCTACCATGAACTCCTCTGTGCCATGTTGCCTCCCAGGCTGAGTTTTCCACCCTCCTCTCTTTGGAGGGCTGCCCACTGGCAAGTGGTGGTGGGGGACCTCTATTGTTCTGCTCATCCACAGGGCATGGTGCTCAGAAGGAGGATGTCTGGGCCCAGCAGCCACAGCCTGCGGTAGTGGGTCCCAGCCTTGTTTGTCGGTTCAGCCTTACTTGAAACAAATGCTGCTCCTGCCCTGTGCTTGGCATCATGCCCTCCCCTCTGGCCCAGAGCTGCCCTGGCCCATCTGACCTTCCCTGTTGGAGACCCTTTGTCCAAGGCTGTTTCAGTGCTCTCTGCTCTTTCCCTGGCAGCTCTGGAGGCTTGGGTCTGGGCCTATGCTTCTGGAGGACTTTGAGGGACTCTTGGTTGCCGCTGTGCCACGCTGCAGTGGACATCAGGCCAGTCCACGTGCTGCCATTGTCTGGCATCCGGCTCTACCTTGCCAGCGGAAGCCCTCTTGTTCTGCACATGTAAACCATCTTGTGTGATGGAGACAGTTACAGGATGTAGGGAAATAACAGCAGTATGGGTAATAATTAATAATAATAAATTCACTGTTTTGGAGGCTGCTCTTAATTTTCAGCTTTGACAGGTCATTATTAAAGGACCAGACGTGTTTTAGAAAGGGTGAGTGTAAACATTACTTCATCTCTTTGCTATGACTACTTGGTGGAGCTTTGCTCCCCCCTCTTATTTTTTTCTTTTTACTGAAGAAAAGAGGAATGTTTTCTCTTTGTGAATAGGTGTAAAGTACAAGCTTGTGCCAAGATGCCTGGTATTTGGCCTCCTCACATGCTTTCAGGACATGGGTTGCATGTAAAGCAGGAGAAGTGTAGAGAGTTGGGACAATGGACATTGGAGAGTAATTGAAAGATTAAAAAGGAATCTCAGACATTGCAGAGAGACAAAGATTATAATGAAAATAAAGGAAGGTATAAGGTCAAAACTTTGTAGGTCAAGAGAAGCATTGCTTTCTTGTTGCCTTTTTTTTTTTTTTTCCAGTTACAAACACAGCTTTTCTTTGTTTCTTGGCAAGTATGTGCTTTCAGTATAACAGGAACATCGCAGTGGAGTTGTTTGGTAAGGACTTAGGTTAAAAAAAGAAAATCTATAGTGGTTCTGTACCCTGACTCTTCCTGTCCTCTTCATCCTTCTCTTCCCCTTCTTTAATTCCCTGCAGGCTGAGGGATGGAGAGATGGTGCTCCTGGCACCTAAATTGTTCTTTTCCCTCTGTATGAATCTCCTCATTTGAGTTATTATTTGAAATCTGGCAATCTGTTTTCTAAATATCTTGAGGCCAGTTTGGAACTTCACATTAAGCAAGTGAACAAAATCTCCTCTGTTTTTGCTGCTTAATTCAACAAATAGATGTTCCAGTTTGCCTGTTGCCCTGTGATGTACTGCATTCCTTGATCAGGCTGAACAACTACCGCCTGGCAAGTGCTCAGGTTAGCCAGAGCTTGTGCATTACACCATCCTGAGACAGAAGCGGGAGGCAGGAGCAGGTCACTGCCCTTGCTGTGGATCAGAGTAGTTTGAGCCTTCCTCTGGAGTAACTTGAATCCACCCCCTTTGATTCATTTGGTGGAAAGGTGCCTGGCTGCCGAAGGAGTCAGGAGCAGCTGGAGCTGATATTATCCCCACTGGTTCTTCGTGTACCTCAGAAAATGGTTTTAATTGCTTCACTGCACACAGCTACGTAGGGTAAGGCTGGACCTTTGTCTCTGAAGCAGAACAGCATGATCTATTCTGTGGTAAATGGCTGTTAGGAATGATCAGAGCAGTGTAAGTCCCTAGCATGGTCTCATAATGATACAGCGTGGGGAAGGCAAACTTGGTAGCTTAAAAGCTTTCAAAATAATCAGAACTTGAAGAACAACTGAAGGTGGCAAATTCATCTGTGCACAGATCAAGTATTCCCACTGATGCTAAGGGACATTTATCCATCTCTGATGTTGCAAATTTACTTTGAAGATGAGATTCAGCTGACTTATCAGTTCTTAAATGAAGCATTTTCAGGAATCTTGATTCTGCAATAATTCAATAGAATTTCACACACAAATGAGCTTATTCATTAACAAAACTTTCCAGCAAAATAAATAATCTTTTAATTCAGAGGAATAGGACTTCAGAAACACTGTTTTCAAAATAGATCAGTTTTACAGATCATTTTCTTGTAACTGAACATACTTTTACACCACACTTTAGGAAGAATGTATAGCAATGTTATATCAGATTCTGTCCCAATGCAAAAAACTTCATGACTATTTTAAATTAAAAAGTAGAACAAATGTAAACAAATCAAAATTATTTCCAAGCACATATGAACAAGAGTTAATCTTTACATTCTTGCATAGAAATTATTAAATTTCTAAAATTTCACAAAATAACAATATGCCTAACCTTGGTACCTATCAAGGATATTGGAACTACCATAATATCATACATGCTATGCTCTAGCAGTGACCCTGAGTTGCAAGAAAACTTAACACAACACTAAAATTCTGAATTTTCACCCAGAACATCTGATTTGTAGGAAACCTGAAAATATTCTTTATTTCCTACTGAAAGCAGACATCAAGATTTTATTTAAAAAATAGAAACTCAACTTTGATGTAGCTGCATTAATAAGCATAAAAAATATGTTTTCAAACGAAATTCCTGCCCTTGTAAGAAGATTGAGAGAAGGCTCCGAGAAGGCCTTATTGGAGTCTTTCAATAAGTAATGGAAGCTTATGAGAAGGATGGGGACAAACTTTTTATCAGGGCCTGTTGTGACAGGACAAGGGAAAATGGGTTTAAACTGAAACAGCACAGAGTCAGACTAGATATAAGAAAGAACTTTTTTACAGTAAGGATGATAAAACACAGGCTGCCCAGAGATGTGATGGATGGATGCCCCATCCCTGGAAGTGTTCAAGGTCAGGCTTGATGTAGTTCTGAGCAACACGATCTGTTGGAAAATATCCTTGCTCATTGCAGGGAGTGTTGGACAGGATGACCCTTAAAGGCCACTTCCAACCCAAACTATTCTATGATTATACAAACTACTTTTGAAAACTGGAATGCATTTTCCAAAAGATCTTAAACCCTTGTTGTGATTTTCAGATATGAATATGTGGTTGACTAAGGAATCAGCCTTTTGGGATAGGAAATGAGAAGCGGCTGGTGTCCTGGTGTCATTGAGATGTGCTATTTTAGTTTATTTTTTTAAATAATTAGTCATTGATGGGATGCAGATCAGGACATACATTCGAACTTTCCAAGATCTATTAGGCTGCTGCTGCTCCTCTGCTGGGTGCCAGGCGCCTGCTCCAAGTCACATGTGGAAGGGCCCTCTCAGTATTTGAGCAGTACAACATCCACCCCTGCCCAAGAGCAGGAAGGTGCCTGAGGAGGGGAGCAAGGCACCTTTAGGAAGTGTTTTACCAAGGTGGTTTAGTTTCGAGCAGTTGCCTGCAGCCTCACAAGGGCCACACACTGCTTTTGCCCTAACTGCCCAGGGAAGCACCCGTGTGTGCCAGCCTTCCACAATTGACATCTCTTGGTAGGAAAGTCCTAGAAAACTACTTTTAAGAGATCAAATGTAAGATTGCTGAGAAAAGCCTGATTGCGGTGCGCTGAGCATCAGGAAGTGGAGGTCACGGCTCACTGCCTTGATGGAATTCTTTGAAGACATTGCTGCACAGGAGATGCAAGGGACATCTATAAAGACACACCTAATGATTGCCAAAGTGGGTCTAAAAATGATGATGTGCTTAATTTGCGTTTCAAGACTGCCTTTTTAAATGCCTTTATGAAAAACTGTATGTGCTACTCTGCATTTACAAAGTACAGCCAAAGCCAATGTTGTAAGCATCATTGACGAGGTCTTACAAAAATGACTTAAATGGTGTGTTGTGAGTGAGTAATAGTGGCAAATACTGCCAGGAAATTAGGCCTGATCAACAGAGTATGAAGATGCAATGGAACATGCAATTTGAAAATTTCACAGAGTAGAACTCATTTAGATTCCTTTTCATATTTGTATCAGCAGTGAAGAAATACAAGGACAGGAATGAGAGATTAAAATACTATTTGGCAGAAAGGATGGTCTGGATTTGTATGTCTGAGTAAACAGATCCGCTTCAGGTTCTTTTCTGAAAGACTTGGAACTGGAGAAGCTGTAACCTCTGTAATACCATCCCTTCCTCTTCGATGAATTCCTTCAGCAGCTGCTCCATGGGGCTTTACATTCTGCAAATGGAAAGGGGGTCAGATCACAAGGGCAACATCTGTGCGCCAGAACTGACCCTCAGCCATGTATGCTGGCCTTGTGAGTTATGCAGACATGAATAATGTTACCTGCTAGATTGAGGTGATTCTTTTTCATATCATGTTCCACCCTTGGTATCACTGGATGCTGAAGGACAGCCATTGAGTCCAGGAGGATGTAGTATCCCTCCTCTGATTCCCAGAAGACTTCTTTCTAATTTCTGAGCTCCACACAGCTAGAGAATCTGGACCAAGTTTCAGGGCCTGGTGTGCAGTAGGTCCTTCAGCTGTTTACAAGGCAAAGCAGAAATGTGACCCTCAGTAGTGATGTATGCTAGTTTGTGCATCTGATCTTAGCATCATAGAACCAACCAGGTTGGAAAAGAACTTTAAGATCATTGAGTCCAGCTCCTACCCCAGGAACACAGTATTTATTGTTAAGATTGTGCAGTTTCAGTCAGTTGGCAAACTTAGGGGAATACCAGCATACAGAACCACTTGTGTCCTTAAGATGACAGTATGACTATGACGGCATGAGGTATGAAGAGCCAGCGGAAGGTGTAGGACCTAGTCAGCTCTAGAGGTAGCAATGGGGACTCCTATGCAGCTGGACTGACCTAAATGTGTGTTTTGCCCAGAGAAAATGCAGAAGCCTCTAGGCTGTGATAACTGGGGGAGGTGAGAGGAAAGGAGGAAACAGTTGAGTTAATAAAACTGTCTCATGATCACATCTCAGAAGAGAGAAAGAAGTGGTGGAGAAAATGAGGATAGGCATCTATATTTCAGGCTTCATCTACCACCAGGTACTGAAAGTAGCCTGATGCTCAACAGAGCTTTCAATTCAAATGTCTTTTGAATTCAGGCTCCATGTGAAATAGGGACTAATATCAAAGCTGTGAGGTTGTCTATGGCATTCAGTTGCTTGCCTGCAAGCTGAAAGAGGGTGAGGAAATGCATAGTTCAATCTTTTCATTTAGGAGGTAACAGAAAGGCTGCGTCAAATCTGAAAGCTAAAGCTGTAGGTAGGAAGCACAGAATTAAGTCTGGACCGACTCTCTGTGCATACACATTCCTTTTAGTGTGTAATCTGTCAAATCAGTATATACAAACTAAACACCTATTTTACACCATGGGTTTGATAAGGTCTAGCACAGATGGTGGTTTTTTCTTTGGTTTGTTTTGTTTTTTTAACTTCCATGGTATTATTAAGCCTTTTCCTAAAGAAATCATGCCAGAGACAGGGATTGTGCCATTGCTTTATCAGTCCCCTCATCACTTCAGAATTTTGGGCAAACTTCTAATCAGATTTGATTGTTCTTGAAGTGATGTGAGAATAGTTGGGGAGAAAATGGAAAGGAACTTTGACTTTTACTGGGGGGAAAAACTGTATTCGTTAGTGAGTCCTCCAAGGACTTGAACCTTAAGACATAAAATCTATGAGAAATAATACCTTATTTTGTTGCTTAGCATCTTAACAAGTTAAAATGCTACATTTAAAGAGAATTGTCTCCATAATTTTGAAGCTATTAGTCCCTTGAGCTCCAAAAATTTATGTGCAAGACTAGTCTTGGCAGATCATGAGGCTCATTAAGTTCTTCAAAGCTATTCCCCATTAAGCCTGTGCATAAATACTTGCAATGCTGAAACTAAATAAATGCTGGAAAGAGCTCTTCACTGTGACTGGAATGAAACAACTTCAGTGGTGGTGTATCATGTCATCGTAATGTTCAGCTTGCTTGTGGTACACAGAACTGAGTGAATATCCTTTGTAGGTCAACTTACTGCCCCTCTGCTCTGGCGTAATATAGCTGGGAAGACAAACACAGACTAGATAAAGAAATTTTACCTGATGAATTATAGTGGTAAGCAAATGCCTGTGAAATGCAATGCTGTTTGTATAGTTTTAAAAAAAATTGAGAAGTGTTCTAAGGCTACTGCAATGGGAGCTGAATCAAATGTTTTGTTTTTAAAAAGCAACACAGTTGCTTTTAATTTAAAAAAAAATACAAAAAATGCCTCACTCTGAAGTCAGACTGGCCCTAGTTTTTAGGATTTAAAATTAGCATTGAACAGTCTGTTCTGGGAGCCCATGGTTTTAGCACATATTTTTTCCACCGCAGTCAGCTCTGGATTGACTAGTGTTGCTTTCCTTCTTTCAAATACTGTGGCTGTTCAGTCAGGAATGTAAAACTAAATTGAACAACAGGGAGGAGAAATTATTAGGATTGTTTATAAATTTGGATTTGCATGAGGGTGCGGAGATGTTGACAGTTATACTTGAAGAATCAAGCTACCGCAGCTGGATAAACATTTATTGGATATCTCAAGGCATTTCTCCCCACCCCCGTGGCAGAGAATGAACCAAATGCAAGTCCAAGCTAATCTGAAAAATAATAGAACAGCTTTCAACAAAACCTATTTATCTATGAGGTCAAAAAGCCTCAGCCTACTTACACTCCTAGATAGGCTCTTTTTGACAACATTGTCATACTATCTAGGAGGCCAGGAGCTGTAGTGTTACAGACCACCCAGAATCATTGCTCCCACAAGACAATGATAATGATGGTATGATTTCACTGCCTACAGACTTGAACTAACCTTTTAATAGCTTGAGTAGCCATGGGAAACATACAGCATTGTTGTGTTTCATGGATCACTTTTCCTGGCTGCTTTTTACTCTCCAGTAATGTTGGTTGGTTGAAAAAATGCAGAAAAATTGTAAGAAAAGAAATGAAGAAATAAGTTGGTATCAGCATCCAGAGCTTATCAAAGCTAACTGTGATTAATAAATAGGCTTGTATTTTTGAGATTCAGTAAATTTGACACACCAGAATTCTGTCAAACTCCTCACAGAAGGAATATCTGATGTTTCTTGTGGTGAACAGATAAGTTTGTCTTCTGGAATGAAAATGTGAATGCATCCTAAATGCAAAAGGTTTGCAGTTTTCTGAATCAGTAGACAAAACTTCTGAGGTCTTTGGGCGCATTAACACTATAAGTCTGAAGACACTTTGCAGGAAATAAACACTTCAAAAGCTTTATTGACCACGTGTTGATAAAAGATTACAGAAATAACTTCTGATAAATCCATTCCAATTGCTGAATGATCTTCAAGTTGATGGACAGTCCCATATGCAGGTCTGATTTAAAAAAAACAATCAGCAAACCAAAGGCCAAACAACCTCAAGAATGCTTTTGCAGAGGTTGGATTTCTATTCTTGCTTCCTCTCCAGCCAAATGAAATTGTGACAGAGATTTGAATGGGAGCAGATTTGGCTTAAGAAATGAGCAGCTATCATGGGGAGATCTTTGTGCACACAGAGATCTGTTTGTGTAAGTGCCAATTTCCATACTCAAGTATCTGGTTGCATAAGGTAGCATATTTTGGCCCAGCTGTTCTTAAATACTCATTAAATGTCCTTTTTTGTCACTGCTATTTGAAATTTTCTGCTACTATCCAACTACTGCTGGAAAGTAACATGGCTTGCTTGTTTTTTTCCTCTCCAAGCACCCCCTCCCACAAATTCAACAAGATAACTATGAATTTATGGAAACTATCGTGGTGCTTTCCTGGTAAATTTTTGGTATCTACAAATATCTTGCAGATAAGGTTATCTTTGTTACAGTCATGCAGACATGAGTAATGTTACCTGGTAGGTTGAGATGAATCATTTTATATCATGTTCCACCATGGAGAATTACTAGCAAATACTTCAATGTGATTTCTCTTTTTTGTGGGTTGTTGGGTTGGGGTTTTTTTTGGTATGGCTCATGTTGGGGTATTTTCAGTGCATTAGGATGTACTCACTAAAGTCTGTATGTTTTTGGAGGCTTTTGAGTGAGCATTTTGTTGTTTCATTGGATTTTCACACATTTTCAATTCTGACAACTGAAGTCACATCTAGTACCAAATAAGAATGGTGCCATCATTGTCTTCCAAAGAAGCTTCCACATTTGTGGCTGCAATTCTACTCTTTGAGCTGTAATTTAGCATCAGCACAAATATTAGTAAAATATAAGATTAACCTGTTGGCCCCAATAGGCCCTCCACGACCACACCTGGTGTCATGATCCCTAGTGTATGAGCAATTGCTTCAAAATCTGCTTTCCAGCAATGATTAGCCCTGGTGGCTGGAAAAGCACATGTGGAGGAAAGAGGCAGGGAATGCTCTGATGTTTCCCTCTCGGCTAGTTCAAGTGACTTTGATCCCAAGAACTCTCAGAATTCAATCCCCTTCATCACCTTCAGTGATTATAAAGGTGGTATCAGGTAGCATACACTTTTTGGTTAGAGCTAACCTCTGGGAGATAGAGGTAAATGTTAGCTGCAGATTGTTAGTGAAGCTTCTATATGTCTAGAAATGGGTTTCATTTAAGCAGGATACTGTAAATTAAAGCTGTCTTTCCACAGTCAGTGTGATCTACTTTGGATGCTGCAGCTCTTCTTGTTTACCGTCTTGTTTTATATAAACTTTGTCATGGAAACAGAAGTTTGTGTGATTTTCTTCTTCACTATATCACATTAGTCATAGATTTCTTTGGTTGGTTTTTCCTGTTTGTTTTTTAATCCACAGAGAAATGTCCCACTCCTTTTGTTTTAATTCCATGTGCAGTGTGCTGGGAGAATGAGGAGTCCCAGAAACATCTCTTCCCATCTGAGTAGGCGCATTTCACAGCCAGAAGAGTGTGGGGTTTGGTGTGCTATTCTCAGCAGCCTGAGTCATGTTGCCCAGGAAGAGGGCTCTTTTGCTCCATTGATTTGGCAGCGTATGGTCCTTATAATGTCTACAAAAAATTGGCATAAATTTGTGCTTTCCCAAGGATGAATGGTCTGATCTTCTGAAATAACTGTAAAGCCTTTCCCTCTTTAATTTTCTAGATGAAGAGGGTTTTTGTGGAAGGAAGGTCCAGTTACTCGGTCTTGTTTGAAAACTGGCCCAAGTGCTTTTCTCACCTTGGCAGAGCCACTGGCTGAAAGCACCTATTTCCCATGAAGTCTATGACCTCAGTTACTCAGGTAGATTGACAAGTTGATGAGTTTCTTACTGGCAGAGTGGGTTTCTCTGCAATCACTGCAAATGCAACACAGGCAAGAAACATACCTATGTACGAGAATACGTGATATTTCAATATAAACATGTGGTGGTGTCTTTCTGTGAAGCACCAGTATGACCCCAAGGAAGAGAATGTGCTGCGTTGCTTCAGGTATTCAAGGATAATAGGGTCATAACTGTAGCTGCATAGAAATTAACTCGGGCAGTGGGTATTGTGCGTCTACCAGACATTTAAATATAGAGAGTGGGCTTTTTTAATGTTCTAGTTGTTTTGAATTAAATAAGATCTTGGAAATTAAACCATTGTGCAACTGTTGCTTATTCTTAAAAGGAAAAGATGCATCTACTCTTGTGAACTATTTTAGCACTTTTCCCTCTAAGAAACAGGTTTTTTCTTGGAAAAGAGAGTTATTTTTGCCTTCAGAAATCTGCTCTTTGTTTTGTAACTATTCGAGATGCTAGCATGGATTTCAGTTGACTTCAAAGTCAGATGAAAGTATCCAAAATATTTGCAATGACATGTTCTGCTAGAAAACAGCTTTCAAAATTTCATCTGATAATGCAAAACAGTTAGTCTTGCCAAAACTTTCCTTACATGTTTAACAGGATTTTAGTTTAAAAAGTCTATTTCCTACTTAATAGCAGAACAGCTGCATTTTGAATGCAGGGTGACTTCATGTTTTGCTATTTGGAAAACTTGTATTCAAATGCTCCTGCAGTAAATGTAACTGGTTTTATGTGTCTCTGTTTATCAAATGTGATATTAGTATATTACTAATGCTTGTATTTTGGTGATTTCAGTGTTTTGGCTCAATCATTTGAATACCTGAGACATGGCCATGTAAATGTGAAAACTGCAGGAAAGAGTTTTAAAGTGTCACCATATTTGATGCAAGATAACAATACAATCTGAAGTAGTATTTTTTAGGAAAATATAGGGGCAGTGTATTTGTGATTTTTAAACGCAATCTACTTGAATGAAAGTATCAACTGTACTAAATACACAGTCAGTCTCTGTTAGGCAGGGTCCCTTAGGCACTGTTCCAAAGGCTTTTGATAGTTCACTTCAAGATCCACGGTAAAATGCTCTTCCTAACCTTTAAGCTAAAAATTTTGTTCCAGTTTTACTTGTGCATGTGGATTTTATCTGGTGATTCTCGATGATCAGCAACATAGATATTGTCTAGTCTCCTAAGTATAAATATTTTGCTCTGCGCTTTTGTATCCAAGACAATAACTTTTCACATAGGACAAGTCAAAGTGACATAACCACAGGGAGTAAGGACATAAGATAAGATATAGTCAGACTAATCTTGGCTGAACAAAATGTGAACAAAATGTATCATGTTACTGGAACATCTCTGAGGCAAGTGGGACAGGAGAGGAAACATGGGGAGAAAAGGACTGGTTGCACATGAGACATGAGAAGACAAGTGCTAACTATGAGACAAAGTAGAGTTTTTTTCACTCCAGGTCACTGGAGTCTGGCAAGATGAGCCTTGAATGTGGCTCATCTCAATGAAGTCCCCAACATCTACTCTTGCATGTCTTGATGACCACTACTTTTTGCTTAAAGGAATCTTGCCAAAATGTCCATGCCTTGCAGGACTTGTGTTTCTTGCGCTGTGTGGCTTTAGGGAAATTAAAAAAAGCAGTACAAGATACAGATCCTTATAGCTGCAACATAAGAGGCTTGTCCTTGATCTGTTTTAATTAGAATTGAGTCAAACTACTAATTAGATCTGGAGTTGGCTATGTTCTTTGGGTGTGATTTCTGCGGGAATTAGTGCTCAGCTGCTTTTGGGGAGTTTTGGGCTGGAGTTGTTTCAGTTGTACTTCTCTCCGTAGAAAAGCCTTTTTCTCCTGCAAGACTTGTGTTCCTTCCAGTCTCCACCACTGGAAATGTCAAGGAAGAGATTTTTTTCTGCTCTGCTGTTGTTTCTGGGACATAGGTGAGCATGACTTAGGCAGACTAGTTCCCAGAAGAGTGAACCTGAAGCTATGAAAGGAGCAAGAATTAACGCACAAAAAACAGTAAAGAAAGTAGATATGAAATCTTAGCAACAAATGCTGGACTGCAGAAAACTGTGGTTTGTCTCTACGTCTTGCCAGACTTTGTCAGCTGGCCTTAATTGAGGTAGAAAGTGATGTGGGATGGTAACAAGAATGTACTGATGACTAACCATAACTAAAAACTCTTCCAGATAAGCAGCTTGTAAGTGGTTGTCCCAGGCACTTTTGCTTTTTTTTTGGTCCTCTGAGATGAATGACTTGTAATGCTTTTACATTGTGCATCCTTTGAAACCTAGAGTAAATGCCCATGTTACCCAGCCAGTTTTCAAGTCTCGATTAAGGTATTAAGGTGGTCAACATTATTTTTTGCTGGTTCTGAAAAGATGCCTTGCAGGTTATTGTGGTGTTGTTTGACTTCAGGAGGCATCAGTCTCTGAATCCTGATACATGGGAGTGGAGCAGCAGGAATATTCTGGTGTTTGTGGCCAGCAGCCTGTGGAAACCCAGGTCAACTTTTGGTGTGTACAGAAACTTCTTGTGAGTCTTCCCTCTAACATTTGTTGGTAGTATCCTAACTCTAATGATATATACAAGAAATCCTTCCTCCTTAAGTATCAGCTGTGTGATTCTAAGTCATGATATGTGAGGGTCTTTGCTAATAAGGAAGATGATCTTGCCCTTGGTTAATGTTCACACAAGGTTTGCTGCTTAAGTGCAGTCCTTATGTCAACTTGGCTGGCTGTCTTCTTTTACCCTCATCTTAAGGAGGAAAGAAATGTTCAGTGCAAAATAACTCTGTTATCTCACAAGCAGTGCTTGTGCATAGAAAGTATAGTCATAGAATCAACTAGGTTGGAAAAGACCTTTAATATCAAGTCCAATCATTTCCCCAGGATTGCCAAGTCCATCAGTAAACCATGTTGTTAAATGCCCTGTTTACACAGTTTTTTGATGAACTCCAGGGACAGTGATTCCACCACTTTCCTGGGCAGCCTGTTCCAATACCTGATTACCATTTTGGTGAAGAATTTTCCCCTAATACCCAATCTAAACCTTCCCTGACACATCTTAGAGCCATTACCTCTTGTCCTACCACTTGTTACTTGGGAGAAGAGATCAGCCACGTCCTCGCTCATCCCCCTTTCAGGCAGTGTAGAGAGCAATAACGTCCCCCCTGAGCCTCCTTTTCTCCAGACTAAACAACCCCAGGTCCCTCAGCCATTCCTCATCACAATTGTGCTCCAGACCCTTCACCAACTCTGTTGCCCTTCTCTGGACTCACTCCAGAACTCAGTATCTCTCTTGCATTGAACTCTGTGAGGAAAAAGCACATCAACCTTCTGTTGTAGTTCAGTTTGTTCTGAAACCATCCTTTAATTATGCTTACCAAGTAGTTCTGTCAGACAGATTTGGATTTATGTAAGTACTAAATATTATACATTTACACATTCACAGGTGGTTGGGTTTTGTTTTCCCCTCTCCAGAGACATCTGTTTCTAAATTTTTCTCTGGTGCCCTTCACTACAGCGTCAAAACAGCTTACAGACATCATTGACGAATTATTTCTGGTGGTATTTCAGCTTTGTGGATGGGTTATTGAGGATTAAGCCAATTGCTTAAAGAAAGATAGTGAGAGAAGGCAGGAACAGAAGTGTTAAGTATTGTCCTTGCACCCACACACCAGGGAGGGCTGCACAAAGGAGCTATCCATTCGACTGACAGGAAGCCACCCTGAGGTATGACACTGCCTCCCTTCAAAACTTTAAACTATGTCAGCAGGACAGGCAGCCATGGTATCCACATGGACTTGGAAAGAAATGTCTGTTTGCATGTTCAGACGTACTCATTTTGGAAATCTCAACTTTGGAAACTTGCTCTGCCCAAAATTAGAGTGAGGCTCAAGTTTCAAAATGCAGTTCTCATCTTTTTCTGTCATTTTGTTGACTCTTCAGCTCTGAGGTTTGGTGTTGGCTGTATGTAGCCGTAATAAGATTGCAGAGAAGTGTTTTCTATATGTGTTCAGGCCTTGGCAAAATGCTCTGCAACTTTAGGTGAAGCTTTTCCTTAAGAGAAAGAGCCGTTTCTGCTCTTCATATAATACTTAGCTTCATTACTAAGAATTGCATTATTTCACCTATTTAATTTCTTTCTGAATATCAATCTTACATGCTTACTTGTGGACTTGCAGTGCTTTTTGGGTTCTGTATATAATTATTGTCCATAAATTCTCTTTCCCAGTGTAATCCTATGATTATGGTTGTAGGTTGCTCTCCTATTCAGCTTCTTACTGTGATTGGTAGTATAATTACAAACGATGCTGCACCTCAGAGAGCCAGTTCTCTGACGCTGATAGCGCTATGTTACCGGTGTTCTGCTTTATTTGTGAGGTGTCCCTGCCCGTGGCAGGGGGATTGGAACTTGATGATCTTAAGGTACTTTCCAACCCTAACTATTCTATGATTCTATGATTCTAAGTCTGTGTTACCTGGATAAGTCTGTAGACCCAACAGCTTTATTTCTGCCTGGATTCCATCAAGTCTTTGTTTTCACAGAGGAAAATGTAAAGGATTAGCTTCTGCAGGAAGCTATTAATGTAGCTGCTCAAAAGTTATTTACCCACTTTCAAATACTCACTAAGTGATGCTTTGACCCATGAACAGGATATCTTTGTGACATCTCCTAGACTGTTCTCTTTTACAGTCTGTCTTTTATTCTTTTTTACTTCATAAAGTCATCTGAACTAGTTTAATTTCTAGACTGAGTATTCAGGAGGTCAAGCATGCAGGAATAAATACAGAACAATATGGGGTGTGTATATTTGGAAATTACTGATTGTACCTTTCCATTTTGCTTCCATTGTTTTCCACTCAGTCATGAGTTACTGACTTATAGGTATACCCCTATGTGACAGGGGCACATCAGTAATTACTGCGCAGTAAACCATGATATGTATGTACAGTCTGTACCTGCACCCTTAGAATAAATCAGATGGGAGATGTGGCTGCTCTGAATCTCTTCTCTGCCCAACCTGGAGCTGTGCCTGGGATTGCTCTGACCAAGGTGTAGGACCTTGCACTTGGCATGGTCAGACTTCATCAGGTCCTGAAGTTTAACCTTCATCAGGTCCTGAAGTTTAACTTTCATCAGGTCCTGAAGTTTAACCATGCCAAGTGCAAGGTCCTACACCTGGGCTGGAGCAATCCCAGGCACAGCTGCAGGTTGGGCAGAGAAGAGGTTCAGAGCAGCCCTGCAGAGAAGGACTTGGGGGTGTTGGTCGATGGAAAAATGAACATGAGCCGGCTGCAGTGTGCGCTCACAGCCCAGAAAGCCAACTGTATCCTGGGCTGCATCAAAAGGAGTGTGACCAGCAGGTCG
>JANRGW010012301.1:0-32666 GCA_024733675.1 Psilopsiagon aymara | reverse complement strand
CCCTCCTCCCTGGCAGAGCATGAGACTCAGAAAGTCCTTGGTCAGAGTAAACATTACTGAGCAGCAACTGAAAACACAGGTGTTATCAGTGCTGTTCCCAGGCTGAAAGTCAAAGCCACAGCACTGCACCAGCTACTGAGAAGGAGAAAAATGACTGCAACTGCTGAACCCAGGACAAGGTGAAAAGTCATAATAAAATAAATGACCTGATGACTAATGCATGCCTTGGTCCAAAAGAGCTAAAATTAGCATCCTGTCCAGCCAGGCAGGGACAGGAGGTGAGATGGGGCTGCCTCTGAAGGCACTGGATTTCGTTTTAAAAACCAAATGGTATTCTGCACCGTAGGCATGGGTCTCACTCTGCATGGGCAGAGGGTCTCAACCATCCTCCAGATGCAGGCACATCTTGAGTGCTGCAGCCCTGATTTACACACAGTCATTTCAGCATCTGCGGGAGCAGGGGAGGTGCAGGGGGACCCCGATGGCTTTGAGGGAACAGCAGTGGCATTGGGGGCAGAGAGTACACTGAAAATGGGGTGTGCACAGCCTGGCAAATGGTGGGGCTCTAGGGTGCGTGTGCAGTTGCAGACTCAGATCCAGCTGGGCTTACTGGCTTCCACTGTCTATTGAGGCTCCCAGCCCACTCTTAATTTCTTGTGCAGGAACCTGGTCAGGGGTAGGGACATAATTCAAGGGAGGTAATATGGAGGTGGATCACACAAATGTGGTTTTGTGCCTTGTAAAATCTGTATTTAGGGGGTTGCAGAAAAGCACCACATCAGAGTAAAAGACACCAGGACTGTATTGTCCCACAGAATAATTGACATGTCAAAAATGTGAGAGTAAATCTAATAATACCTGCAGCAGCAGTTGCTTCTTATTCGTTTAATTGAAGAAAGACACCCCAAAGACAAATTACATCCCTCTCCCACCAAAGCTTTCTCCATATTAAAAGGGATGTTAATGGTGAGCCCCATGGGAAAGATGAGAGTTAACAGCATCAATATTCTATCTCAGGTTACACACAAAAAAATCTTTGCATCCAGTTGCCATTTGTATTGCTGCATCAAAGGTGCCTGGATGTGGGCTAAGACTGTTTTGTGTTAGAAACTGTACAAACAGAGAATGAAAATGCTTCTTGTCTGCTGCCAAATGCTTACCAAGTAATAAAAATGAATATCAGTAATCCTGATTGACAAATAAACAAGCCCGTCAAAGTAGGCGCACTATTACCCATATTAAATCTCAAGGTGTCTAGAAGAAATCTCAGGTAAATGGGAAGAAATAAATCTCAAACATAATAGAATCTCTTAATGCTTGTCTTACAGAACATTGTATATTAATCCCATGCTATGTGCACTTTGAAAACTGTGATAAAGTAGGACACTTTTAATAACCTATGGTATCAGTAGAACCTGTGTGTGGCTGCAGCTGAGGAGGGTGTTCCCTAGGGTTTATGTACCTGTTGGTTTGCCACCAAGATGAAAGTGTGAATGACAATACAATCTTTGAGCTCCTTTCTTGGGTGCATAAGCAGAAGTGCTGGGTATGAACCCCAGAGAATATTTCATCCTGCCTGAGGTGTCCACTTTGCCACTAGTTGAAAGTAGGCTGTGTATAATAGCCTCATGAATCCACAGAGATACATACATGGGTTTAAGACCTCACATCTCTCTGTGGTGTAACTGTGCTTGCGGTCGTAGGTACTGGCAGCATGATGGACCTGGCCACACCAGAAAGGGCAAGTGGGGTCCATAGCTCAGAGCTGAAGACTGCAGCCTAAACTGCCTGCAGGGTTTATTAAGCTGGCAGCATCTTGCATGGTGCCTGCCAGAAAACGGGCTCTGGCAGAGCTGTTTAGGATTGGATTGTCAGAGGGAGGAATAAGAAGCCATTGGCCCTTTATTTCAGGTGAAGGAATTAAAGAAAAACAAAATATCAGATTAAACACCTACAAAACAGCCACTTTAAGAGCTCCTGGCCCCTGCTCAGTCCATGCTAATGTCAGAAAGCAAAAGATTAGGGATATTCTTAAATTTATTTTAATGTATTAAATATATAACAATTTATTAAATACATACTTTCTTACATATAATTTATAAATAAAATACTTGTAACATATATTTTACCAGCATTTTACCATGGGCAGCCTAAATACTGTGTATCAGCAGGAGAGTCTCGCTGCTGGAGTCGATGCTGGGACCGTAAGAGGAGCTACCCAAAGAGATGCGTAAGGTATTCGTCTCAGCATTCCCACCCAGGTGTGAGCAGTACCCTGCAGTGATCCCAAGCCCAGAAGGGAAGTCCACCCAAACAAACCCTGCCCAAACCCCTTCCAGGCAAGGGAGCCCCAGGCAGGACAAGGGTTGGGGATGGACAGGGAGATTGTAGAGTCACCACTTCCTGTCTGGTGTTGGTACAGGAACATCTCCTCACAAAGCAAATTGTTTCAAACTGCTGCCAAGAAGCCCAAACAAACCGAGAAGTAATACATTGAAATTAATTTATTTGCTCAATGTAAGTAAGTGTTGACAAAGCTGCACACTGCAGACAAGCGCATTGAGCTCCAACAGGTACCTTATTCCTAAGGAGTGAGCCTCTACTGTGTGATCCCTTTATCACAAAGAAAATCTCTCTACCACTGCTAAACGTCAACAGAGTCCATTTTCACTTGTAGTTTCTTGAAGTGGTATTGCTGAGACCCTCCATAGGACATGCCACAAGCCAGGACCAGCCCCCTGCAGCCTACAGACGCAGTGTGTGAATTCCACTCCCGGAAGGGCTCCACAGTAGGATGACTTGCTGCGCTCCTCCAACAAGCAGCAATAACCAAGCACAGGGATTTCACTGCACAGACTTCTTTTTAAACCCTTTGATTCAGTGGCATAGCAAATATGTCCAAGCACTTTAATCCCTTCAGGTGTAGAGGCTGCCTTGCAGCTCATGGCTGCTCCCCATTCTGCAGCATGCTGGCACTCGCCATTAGCATCCCTGTCCTTTTCAAATTCAAGAGATTTTTTGCAATGATCTCAAACTTTTCTAGACAATGAGAGATATTATCCAAAACATAAGGGGCAGATTTTAGAGAGACCTTAAGTAACCAAAAATTATATTTTAAGGGCATAACAAACAGTTAGAGCAGTTGGGCAACACTAATATACCAAATGCAAATAGCACTGTCATTTGTGTGAAAAAGCAGGTTGCAGCTGAGCTCTCCCTTGGGAATTTCCTGGATCAGATGCCCAAAACTGGAAGCTCCGAGAAGCCAGGCTCTGCAGAAAAGGAGACTGGCCTATGCTGCCCATTGCAGTGGTAACAGCATCATTTGCAGTTGCTGCTGTTGCCCTAGAGCTGGAGCAGTCCCTTTGCAACACAGGCTCCAACCCCCATCGTGCCAGTGGGAGGTGGTGGCTCATAGCTCCACTATGATGTTCAGAGGAGCTGCTCCGGGGTAGGTTGTACTTGAGTGCTGCATTAACTGCAGGTGACCTGCTATGGAGAGAAGAGGGGTGTGTGTCTCATGTAATCCACACCAGCTGTGGGGAAGTCAGTAGAAGCCTTTTTACATCCTGCAGTTCTAAGATGCTGCTGTGTGGTGCTATGCATTTAATTGGAAAATCCCACTATTTCTGCAATCTTAAACATTTCAGGAGGTTTAAATCCATCAGACCCTGAGTAAAAAGTCCATCAGGGGTATTTCAGACTCTGAAAATCCAGGCAACAAGATTGAAATATCAAAACTGGCTTTGGAACAGTCACTGCTAACCCAGGTGCAGCCTGGTGTCTCTAAGGAGGAAAGGTGATGTGCAGGAGAGATGAGCTGAATTTCCTTCTTTCAGATGAAGTCACGTACCTGTACAGGAGGTGGTTTTTATGGCCAGCTGGGCATGCCTTGGTCTTCCCTCAGGCTGGGGCTTTCCAGGCTGAAGTGTAGCTGTCAAATTCAGTCAGGACCTAATGGGCAGTTTCATGTAAGTTCAGAGCAGTGTGGTGAGCTGAAGCAGAACTAGAGCAGACTTTGGACTGGAAAGTGCAGAGAAAGCAAGACTTCCCTCTAGTGTCTGGGAAGGCAGCAAAGAGAGCAAAACCAGGAAACCCAGGAGCATTTGTATGAAAAAAGGCACAAAAGACAGTAAAAGAATGGCTAAAAAAGAGTGTGTAAATGGGATCTAAATGTAACCTACCTGTTGTCTTGAATGTTGAAACGAGGCTCCTGGTAGGCAGATTTCAGTGATTTGCTTTGGTAATTAATGTTAGTTAATTCTCTTTGTAATGAGGAGGATGCAGGAAGTGGGAGCACCCTGACAGAAAGGATCCTCTGTTGGAGAGACTTTGGAGAGGAGGGCAGCACAGAAACATGGCCTGGGCAAGGAGGGAGGGAGATGGTCTGAGCCAAGGCCCTGCAGAGCTTACGTGGTTTGAGCCCTGTAATAAGAACCACTTCTTTTTCATCCTTCAGTTCTAGCACTGAGGCCTCAGCCCAGGGAAGGAGCCCTGAGCTGGTGGGAAGATAAGGGTTAGAAACAGGTAGAGCGTACTGCACAGTAGCAAGGTTCAGAGTGGTAGGTTGCAAGGTGGTTTTGGAAAAGGGCTTTTCCATTTCTTCTAAGACAGACAGGTCAGGAAGGCTGCGCTGGTGGCTGGAGGGGTGCACGTGCCCACAGGGTGCTGCATTTCACTGCTCTGGGCTGATTTTCCTGTGGAGATAAAGGTGAGAAGCTCAGCAGTGATTGATTAAATCCCTGTGTTCTGCTCAGGGGGAAGTTTTGGCAGAGCCTTGTGTTGCCAAAAGCTGCTTTGCTGCTGAAGGCAAGGGCTGCGCTGGTCTCCCCCATGCTTTACCAGAGCCATGCCTTAAAGAAGTCCTTTTCAGTATTCCCACAGTGTGTCTGTGCACCTAGGCTATACCATTCACACTCAGTGGAGCTGAGCCCTTGTGAATGGCAGCATAGCTACAGTCACTAAATCCTTCCTGGCTTTTCTGGTTTTTTTTAAAGGAAAAGAAAAATCCCCGTGACATTTACAATAGGCATTATCTGCTCTCTGACATTTGGGCTCATAAACCAAGGTCGACCCAATTCCTCTTCTTAACTTACCCCACTGTATCAGACAAGATATGAACTGACTGGCCAACCCTTTTAGCAGTCATACATCTGCCCCTGGCTCCCAGCACATGAGTTATGAAGACCGGTGATTATTTCAGTGATGATGAAGAGAGCCTCAAGAAAATAAATGAGCCCTCCTTGAAATGTGTGTGGCAGAGCAGGGAACTGACTGTGGGTCTTCTACAGCCCAGTCTGGTGCCATAATGACATTTTATTTTGTTCCCACAGGTATTCAGGAGGGCCGCATGCACCAAATCAACAGCATGAGCTGTTGTCTGTCCATGCTCCCAGCACCAGCATGTCACAATCCAGATGTTTTTGTTCATCTACTTGGCTTTAAGCAGTAAGGCCATGGAGAGTCCCAAGCCATGTTGTTGATACCTACTTCCATGTTAGTAGCACCTTTTTCTCTTGGTTAGGATGCAGGCGGGGAACAATGGAGGACACAAGTGTCTTTACTCACCTTCCTGTTACTATATAAAGCCCTATCATGGGCCATTTTTGAAGAGATTTACTGCCTGTCTTACAGGCAGAAACTAGTTTAATTGCTGTATGCATGCGTTCCTTGAATGCAAAATCTCTCAGGCTTATGTAGAAAACAACAGAAAAACATACTACTTGACTAATTTCACCAAATACCAGACCAAGAAATGCCGGTGTTTTCAGAAATGACTTATCATTCACTTGTGAATGGATTCCATTCATTTCAATTTTATTGGCAGACATAAGCTGTAAGAAAGCATGAAAAATGTATTAGGCCAAGTATTTCCCAAACTGAAGCTGTGCAGGCCAGAGTGGCTGGTGTTCATCACCCTGCTCTTCTCACAGCCTTGTTGCTGGAGAAACGTGGAGGAAGCTGTTGTCATGCTTCTTGAGACTGGGTGCTGGGTGCAGGGAGCAGTTCCTCTGACATCAGGTCACATTGTTGGTACTAGCAAGATTGTTAAACAGCCTCTCCTGGCAGGGATGTGGAAAGTTGCCATTTTGGCTACAGTCCCAAGAAAACCGTGGCAGAGAATGGAAAAGGACAGAATAGAATGATTCATAGTTTGTGTTGTGCTGAGTGATGCTGGGGATGGACCGCAGCATCACCTGTTCAGTATGGCACACACCACTCATCCTCAACTGCTTATTTTTTGAACCATGCTTGTGGAGCTAGCAACAGCTTCTAGGGGTAATTTAAAAGCAGCAAGGAGGGCTGAGCACTCTGGGAAAGAGAGCATCACATGCCAGTCTCTTTTAAACTATCTCATTTTCCCAAAGAGAATGGATTTACAGGATTACCTGTGTTTATGCTGATAGGAGCTCAGCGTACAACAGAAGTATCTTGTTTGTGACAGATATATTCCACTTTTATCTCGTGTGAGTGCCACACAGCATAGAGACCCTCAGGCTTTCCAGGTTTCAAAGCTAAGAGTTTAAATTATTTTTTATTGTGTTTGTGTCGGTTATTTTTAATTCACTGTTTGCAACAGGCGTGGGTGATGCGCCAAGCTGAAACATCACTGTGCTGGTAAGGAATCATTTTAGCTACCTGTTCCTCTAAATCCTGCTGAAGAGCTGCAGGTTAGTTTTGGTTATTACAGTTATACCTATGGCAGGTGGGTTGGAACTAGATGATCTTAAGTATCCTAACTATTCTATGATTCTATGTTTTGTGTGCTGTAAGATGTTTATGTAGTCACCACAGAGGATACCATTTGGTGTAAAGAGGGCAGTGACGCACAGTGCAACTGTCTGAGACACCATATCTGCTCCCTTCAGGTCTCCAGCTTTTGGAGCAGAGAGCAGCTTCATTATTTGGAAGTTCTGGGTACACCATGGATGGATAGATGCTTGAGAGTGTGCCCAAATCCTAGCCACGTTGCTGAGCCAGGACACACAGAGGGACTGCCTGCAGGTGTCAGCCCTGCACCACAGAAACCACAAGAACCAAGTCAAGAGCAGGTGAGAGGCGTTGTTTTTTGAATCAAAGTAACCTCACATCACACCTGTTTTACTGAGAAAGTAAAGATTGGAAAATCTCATTTACTTCTGTTCTCACAGATTAGAAGGAGAACTAAAGACACACCCATCATATTTGTGTCCCACAGCTGTTTTTCTTTCTCGGAAATATTTGCATTACTACAAGTAAGTTTTAAATGATCAGATCTCCGTACTTCAACAGCAAAAGCAGCTTCAACCTTTTGCTTCCTTACATGCTCATCACTTATTTTACTTCGCTACTGCCATCAGACTCCTAGAGGGAAACACCCTATGGAATAAAACATGACCTAGTGCTTCTACAGCAAACCCGGAGGAGCTGTCAGACCTTCACTCAGAATAAGAGACTGCAAAACCAGTATTTTCTATCTTGAGTCTTCCAATACCATGATGCTAATTATAAGGAATAGTTTAATATGGAAGAGTTTGTTACAGCAATCTACTGAAAGGGAAGCACAGAAGGCTGTTGATTGCCTGAGATTTTGACACTGCTGTTTTCCTGAAGGGGTGTGAGGCAATCGGTACCTGACTGCAGAACTAAAAAGCAATGAGGGGAAGGGTAGTGGATCACAGTTTAGAAGCAGCAGGTGTGGAACCAGCTCTGCCTAAGTAGGTCACCTAATTAGGGGGAAGCATTTTTATCTACTGACTGACCTACAACATAGGGACAGTGCTGAGATAATTAACAGCAAGCCTCCCATTTTAAATTTTGTTAAATAGGTTTAATATTAAGTGGCCACCAAACAGAAATCAAGCCTGTTTTATTAGTACCAAGAAAAGAAAAAGATAGCATTCACATTACTATTGGATATGTTGCTTTGCAGCAAAATGAAGACTATAGGAAGTTACCAAGTTCAAAACAAACTTCTTGCTTCTATACAAGCCAAAAGATATGAGCTAGATGAAACATGCACTTGAAAGTATTTGTTTCTTGGGGTGGTTCGAAGTGAGCTCAAATCCTGTAAAACTGAAGGCAAACTGTGCACTTAGAAATGCACAAAGCACTCTAGATGAACACTCAGAATGCAGATCTTCACATAACTCTGAATTACACTTTGTCCTTTCAGAGCAGAGGCACAGCACAGGTCCACATCAGGCTGTCAGTGGACACACATCACCCATGTACAGCACTGGACTTGGTTCATGAATTATAGGGGGCAGGAGCTGATGTAGGAACTCCTAGAAATGTGAGGATGGTTCTTGAAAACCAACCCAAAAAGTGCTAAACCATTAACCTCTAAAGTTCTAAAAGCTTTTAAAACCACTTTGTTATAAAAATAATGATCCAGGAAATATTTTGTGGTAAGAATATCTTATATTTATATTTTTTTGTACACTTTTAACACAAAAACATTCAAACACAAAAAATTAAATAACTTTGGAAGCAGAACAAGTCCTTCTGCCTACACATATACAATAATTCCAAGCTGTTGGCACAAAAAGTAATCCACATTCGTAAATCCCTTACTACTATATCAAACATAAGTTAAGTAAATCATAGGCACTAGTTTATCAAATCCATATTTCCACACATTTGCAGTAAATCTCTAAACACAGAGCCCCGTGATTTCCTGATACAAATAAACTTGTAATGCACAAAGGCTTTCTAGTAAACAAGCAGTCTGTCTTTTCAGGAAGTCATTTGCTGTATTTCAGGGGAGAACAGCAGAGAAAAGAATCCTTAGAAAACTTAAGCTGAACTTACCCAAGTGATGAATTACTTAACTTAAGGAAACATACACAACAGTTTGATGCAGCCATGGTAAACCCCTCAATATCGTCATCTAAACTAACCTTCCAAATTTAAAAGTCAATCAAGTGTTTGATAAAATCCTCCCATTAAAATTCACCTTTTTTCAATGAAGACTGCAGCATTGCTTTCTAGAATGCTGAAATGTTAAAATTCAGGCTCCAGTGAGAGCATGTGCATTTATTTGATCTAGTCCTCTCCTCTGCTTAACAGTGACATGAGATACTGACACCCATCACCTGTGCCAGCAGATGCCACCAGGCTAGATTAGTGGTATGTACTGATCTACTGGTGCAAGGTAGTTTCTGTGCCCCTGCTGAAAGCTTACTGAATTACAGTGTATTTAATACCCTGACTTCAAAGTCTCAGCACAGATCTTGGTCTGAAGTGTGAAGTCATTCATCAACCCAAAGTCAGCTTGAGTAATCAGAGCTGTAAATCAGTCTCCACTCTTTCCTATTTGGCTTCTTCCAAATCAAGTAGAATTTCATGGCTTTTCATCCAGGAATATGTTAATGCTGGCCTAAAATTCAAGTGCTAGAACTTCAGGGTTAGTTTTCCTCTGAGTGGCTGGAGCTAAAATGCACCAGCAGTTCCAAACTCAGACACTAATGGGGTTGAAGGCTACCTACCATCCCATCCAACTTGTAGTGTTTGTCAGTCATTGCACAAAGGATATACCATTCACATTCTCTTACTTCATCGACTGTACATCCAAAATACTGAAAAAGCTTCAAACAAAATCCCTTGCATTTAACTAGTCCCACCCAATACAACTTTAGTTACAAATGTTTGCATGATGTCTTCCAAAACAGAAAACAATGGTTCAAACGCTAAATATATGAACGAGTTGTCCAGAGCAAAATGTGTTAGAATAAGTCAGAGCCACCAGAGGAATTTAATAGCTTGTAAACAGACATAGCAGGTTTCATACTCTTTTACCAGTAACGTAAGATACACGTAAGGCAAAGTACATATTTAAACACACTTACATGGGCAATATCTTCTGTAAAAATATTTACAATTTAAAATAAACCAATTTAAGAAATGGATGAAAGTAAAAAAATAGGATACAGAAAACTCCCTCATACCATGGAACATCACCTAAATGAATATCATTTGGCATCAAAAGTCAACTCATTACCTTAAAATTTGTACGTTATAAGTGCATAGTTGTGTTTCCTTCTCCTTAACTATCAGCATTTACAATTGCTCCAGGCTGCAGGCATAGTGGTATGGTATTAGAACAAATAAACATTGTGACTTGCTTGTTCCTTTGTATGGAAACCTGCTATAAAAAAAGTTTTCCCCAAATAGTGAGCCATGTGTTAAAAATGTGGCTACAATAGCAAAGGCCATCTTTCCTGAGCCAGGAACTTTAAGGTTAGAAAGATTGTACAACTGATACTAAGCCCTTTTGGCAATTGAATGTATAAGAGCATTTAAAGCTGATAAATCAACATAGGAAAGATGCAATCTATACTATTGCATTTGTGTGTATCTGCTACATTCAAATGTTTAATGTTAATAAAAGCCATGGCTACTACTTACTGTTCTGCTTAATCCTCCAGACTAACTTACAATTCTTTCTAGAGGATGTACGTACCACTTTCCCCAAAGAGAATCTCAAACAATTGTTAAAAGCAATGTTTCACTAGCACTGTAGCAGTCTGCAGTCAGAATACTAGCTCTGATTAACATAGTCTTGTTTCAACAGTACATATTCATGAATCGTTCTGCTGAATTCAAACAGGCTGAAAATGAAGTTTGAGACAATGTAAGCTGACTGTTACTGTTGCCGTTTTTCAAGATGGGCACATTTCTTTGGCATTCATTAGGTTTTTGCCCAGACATTGGCCACTGTCATAAATGCTCACATTGACACATTTTTAGCAAGCAAGAAAAAAAACCCTAGAACTGATAGCAATGTAATGTAGACGTGATTGTATGACCACCAAACATCTGATGTTAGATGTCATTAAAGTGCTACTTTATAATCTCTGCCAGATTGTGCTAATTAGAGACAGAGAGGTCTGGAATTTTTACAAATCCCAAAAGTCACATCTGAACAGTTTGTATAATCAAGCTGTCTTTTAGCCCGGTGAGGAAGCATCCATGAGCACTGGAACTTTGCATTAAGCTTTGCAGTTCAGTAGCAGCCATCTTTCCAACTTTCATCTTTCACATTGCCGTAAGTTTTCGGAGCAGGCAACGACCTAAAACAAAATGAGATATTTTTCAGTTTCTTACATAACTGCCAAAGTCTCCATCCACGATACGTAAGAATTTAAACATTTTCTAAGTAACTGAAATATTCACACTTCATTCATTTGCTTTTCTACAATACAGATTAAGATAAACCCCAAAGTATTTTCAGTTTTAAGTTCTGTGTGTTGTATCTTGGCAACTGCCATGTCAGCTAAACATCTACATATATAGTCAGAAAACATTTTGCTATTACAAGTTTGTATTCTCACAAAGCAATCTCCCACCACCTAAAAATTGGCTTTTTCTCTGTCTCCCCCACCATGAAGTATAAACAGGGAAATCCTTGTTTAGTGTTTTATACTTTGCTTATATCAAAACCTTGACATGCATAGAATTCATTGTTGCACTGTATGCAGATACTGCTTTATACATTCATAGCAACATTTAGGTGGGAAAAGATCACCTTTAAGATCACTGAGTTCAATTGTTAACCCAGCGCTGCCAAGTCCACCACTAAACCATGTCCCTGAGTGCCACATCTGCTTGTCCTTTAAGTACCTCCAGGGATGGTGACTCAACCACTCCCCTGGGCAGCCTGTTCCAATGCTTGACCCCCCCTTTTTGGTGAAAAAAATCTTCCTCAATATCTACTCTAAACCTCCCCTGGTGCAGCTTGAGGCCATTTCCTCTTGTCCTATGTATATAAACCTTAAAGAAAAAACCCACCAAAAAACAGCTGTGTAAGTGAAGCACTTGTCTATAGACAAGTTGTGATTTGGCCAACCACACTTCATTACTATTAAGAACTTCCTGTCAAAACCAACTGCTTTTTGTTGCACAAAGTTTCACACTGCTGACAGTGCAGATGCAGGCTGCAAAACAGTCATTACTGTGACTGTCACTTGTCATTCCGCTGCTCAGCATTCAGTGCTAAACAGAACTCTTCCACTTTGCTACTGACAGCTGTTCTACCTTTTTTACAATAGTGGAGGTAAACTTAATCCTTTTTGTTTGTCGTGGTTTAAGCCCAGTCAGCAAATCAGCCACACAGCCACTCTCTCACTCCCCCCTACTTCCTCTCCCCAGCTCCTGGAGGGATGGGGAGGAGAATCGAAAGAATGGGTTGAGATAAGAACAGTCCTGTAACTGAGGTATAACACAAACCACTGCTGCTACCACCAATAATGATAAGGGGAATAACAAGGGAAGAAAATACAACCACTCACCACCCATGAACCGATACCCAGCCCGACCAAGCAGTGATCTAGCCCTTCTGGGGAACTGCCCCCAGTTTATATAATGGGCATGACATGCTGTGGTATGGAATACCTCTTTGGTCAGTTTGGGTCAGGTGTCCTGTCTCTGCTTCCTCCCAGCTTCCCCTCCTCCCTGGCAGAGCATGAGACTCAGAAAGTCCTTGGTCAAACATTACTGAGCAACAACTGAAACCATCGGTGTTATCAGCGCTGTTCTCAGGCTGAAAGTCAAAACACAGCGCTGCACCAGCTACTGAGAAGGAGAAAAAATGACTGCTACTGCTGAATCCAGGACACTTGTTTATGGAGATTCTTAATATTTCTCAGGGGTGACCGCTTCATGTCAGCTGGCTTTCACTTGACACCTTCAGTGAAAATCCACATTAGTATGGCATTAAGAGCACATACTCTAAATGATGCATCGCTTCTTTCTGATTCTTGTGAAGACATATCCTGGGAAAGGGGACATATCCATGTAGCCTTTTCAGTTAATACTTGGTCTGTTCTGTGGTTGTTCTCCAAAACACTCTGACATTAAGCAACTTTACAGCTGGGTGCTAGCACAGAGGTTATGTTTAAGCTGAAAATTCTGCTTTGTCCTGAGGGTTAATTGCACTGATTTTTAGGTTTAGCAAATGCTAAGGATGCCGGCTTCTGTCCTCATGTCTTCATTCCTAATGTTTCTACCTGTCCAAGAACTCACCATGGTCCACTTCCTGACTTATGGATTACAAGAGGAAAATAGTTCTGACTTCAGAATGTGTCACTCAAGTGGTATAAATGAATTTTCACTTGCCAGCTACATTTTGTAACGTTTTATCACATGCAGACAAATTCTTACTGCCTTCTCAGACCATATTAAACTTTATTTACTTAGTTCAGTATCTTTTATTATTCATTTTGCTTTCACACTAATTCAAGAACCTCTGTCTCTCGGTTTTGAGAACTAATTTTTCAAAAATAGTTTTTAAGCTCAGGCAAATACTTCATATGGAGGTCTCCATTTCCAGTCTGAAGACCATGAGATCAAAGTAAGAACTGCAGGAAGGAGCAGCACAAATACACAATGTAAAAAATTCATTATGAAAATGTCAAGCTAAGACGGCCTGGCACATACTCACCTGCGAATAGGCTGTGCAAGTTTGCTGCGAGGCACTGGGATGCCCCCTGCAGAAGGGGCACTGGGTCTGGGCAAGCCACTCCTCATCCCTGCTGTCCCTGCCGGTCTGGTAAGAGTAGTACTATTAATACTGCTGGCAGGGCTTGGCAAGCCTGAACTCTGGGCTGCAAGAGGCCCTGGTGAAGAACTACTGTGTGTCAGCTGCGTAGCTTCTGGAGAAGCAACTGAACCAGGTCCGTGGTTACTAAATGCTTTCACTGGTTGTCGGAGAGCTAGGGGAGACGGTGCTGCAGGTGAGCGGAATTTACTTGAAGGTGGTACTGGAAAATAAAATACAGACATTACTTTCAAGCTTAAGTTACACTGTAACTGAAATAAAAACCAGGAAATTACTTTATGGGAATAGTCAAACGATATGGAATGTATAACGGAATACAGCCAATCAAGCAGCAATGAGAAACAGGAATTCAGATGTCCTCTTTGTCATGTGTTTTTGATATCATAACTAATGCCTCACTTGCTTACTACAAATATTTATTTGGATTTATAAATAACACTAGTAAGCCTCTAACCTTCCATCAGTCAAGTCAAAACAAACAGAGGAGAAAGTATCTGTTAACTGCTTCTGAAGCATGGGAACTTAAATTCCCATTCCTGAAAGAAGAGGTTGAAGAATATAGTATTCTAGCATGACACAGTCTTTAAATAGATTGAAAGTGCATATTAAGTCCCCAGTGACAAAATTCTGACTGCAGAGCACCTTATTTTTTCTTTTATGCTGTTCTTTTAACCTAATCCACTGAACTGGAATTCTCCTAAAGACATGGTCATGGTCCAGATTTATTGGCTGATGGAAAAAAAAGAAAAGATAGGGTCAGCCAAACCCCAACATCAGGAAGATTAAGATGCTGCTCTGAAACTTAAATCAGACAACTATAAAAATTTATAGCCTTCCTCTTCTTACAGACATTATCCAAATTATCTGTATAACTAAACATCTGTATGCAGATACTTTCTATCTGAGTTCGTATTTAAGGCCTTTATCAAGTCCTTTCTGGGAAAGGTTAGTAAGCCAGAATATTCAACACTTCTTTGATAATGCCAAACCTTCAGCAAAATTCTTCACAAGTATGAAAAATCTGTTCAAATTATGCATAAAGTATCACTAAACAGAATGCTTAAACTAATCCTCATCTTAATACAAATGGAATTTCATCAGCTTTTCAAACTGACTAGCGTCGGTCAGTAACAGTCAACATAGGACAATCATGAAAGTAAAACAAAATCATATTTACATCTAGTGAATTTGCATGAATTATTGTTTCCTCCACTAAATAAGCTTTTTTTATACAGAGACCGAAGTTGTGTCCTCTTTGACAGATGCTGTACATAAAGATGGTCCTTCATGTAGTTTTACTATCATTTTACAAGGCAGATCTACTAAGAACGTTAGGAGTGAGAGAAGAGACGAATAATGACAGGAACATGGCATCCATGGGTATAAATGGGGTACAGAGGAAGTGGTAGTTTTCAGGTTGTATTTTGAAGTCAGTTCTTACTAATCTTCTTAGACATCCCCTATATGTGCCTCATTACAGATGTGAATTGGATTTGATTCCTTTCTTGATTATCCAAGAGAGCCTTTCCACTGACAGCAATATCAAACAGAGCATGAAGCTGCTCATGGGAAAAGCTGACAAAAAAGGTGGCAGACATATCAACGATACACGGCAGTTGGGACGCAGCAAGGAGAATAAAAACCTTGGTGTCAAGCCAGAGGATGGATTAAGGAAAGCATTAACAACAGAATGACTGGAAAAGAGCAGCAGCAAAGACCTCTTAGGTCTAAGATAGATTACATACTAGAAGTTTATAAAATGTGATATTGCCTGTAACATTCGTGCAATTGAATCTGCACAGTTTCCAAGTGATTCTACAGTGTAAACATAGGGAGCATTTATCACTAAACTGCTCATTAGAACACTTGCCTGGAACATAAATACAATATCACATTAGCAACTAACAGAGCAATTCCAGTGTGTAAAAAGTGAATACAGCTTTGGGCCTCTTACAGGCACAAGGAAAAGTTTTAGGTACAGAAAATAAGCAATGAAAAGTTGTAACTGAAGAAAGCATGTCACATTCCCAGTGAAAGTAAGCAGTCAGTAAATCAGTCCTCTCCATTCTCTCCAGTCTTCTGTTGACCATATTTTACCATACTTCCAACTTGTGCTGTCAATTCATAAAATGCTTCCTGTCAGCACAGCACTGCAGACATTACCAAGAGCTGCATTCATTCTTGTACATAAAGGAATGAATTGTCTTCCAATGCACTGTGATTGCCAAAGCAGTCCACATGATGCAATCTCTGGCAAATTGCCTAATAATTAAGCTGTACATAAAAGCTGTATATAAAAGATTTTGTCTTAGAGCAGTTTTGGATATTTAATAAAACTCTGTTTGGTCTATTTGTAAGACAGGATCACAGAGAGTCAGGTACTGCCTTAATCAAAGGCTATTTGATAACTATACCCATGTGCAGTATTGAGCTGATCCATGTTTAATAAAAAAACCCACAAACATGCAAGGGTAGTGCTTAACAACTTTACACAACTCCCATCTCCTTAGAAACTAAACAACTAGAACCAACTACAATTAAGACGTCTCACAACAGTAAAAATAAATGGCATTGTGTAGTCATGACATTTAGATCTCCCACCCTTCCTGGATTCTGCCCTGGAATGTGAGCAGGGAGCAAGAGGTCTCTGATTTGCAAAGTAGGATGCTGTGAAGCTACAGTCTTATCAGACTTGCACCCCAAAGCCAGCTGGTGCGTATCAACTTGAAACCAAAATCCATTCTAATGCATTTCTTAAATCATACCTAGTGTGATGAGATGATTCAGACCAATCAAAAGAACAGATAAGGTAAAATGATGGGAATCAATAAACTGTTCTGTCATCACAGTACAGGACAGACATGGACCTGTTGGAGCAGGGCCACAAAAATTATCCGATGGGATACTTCTCTGGTGAAGGCAAGCTGAGAGGGTGAGACTGTTCAGTCTGGAGAAGAGAAGGCTCCAGTGAGAGCTTACTGATGTCTTTCAGCGCCTAAATGGGGCTTGTAAGAAAAATATGGACAGACTTTTTGGTAGGGCATATAGTGTTAGGAAAAGGGGCAATGGTTTTAAACTAAAAAAGGGTAGATTCAGACTAAATACAAGGAAAAAATTCTTTACAATGAGGATGGTGAAACAGTGGAACAGGCTGACCTGAGGTGACAGATGCCCCATCCTTGGAAACATTCAAGGCTAGGTCAGACGGGGCTTTGAGCAACCTGATCTAGCTGGAGATGTCCTTGCTCATTGCAGGGAGGTTGGATTAGTTGACCCAAAGCATTCCATGATTTTGTGATCTGCATTGCTGTATAAGTCTTAACAAATCTGTTACAGTGAGGTAAATAGTTATCTAAATGTATTTTGATCTTTTTTAGACAAAATGGTAACAAAATAAAAGCCACAGTTTGTGTGAAAGGGGTCAGGCTGTGTATTTCAAAAAACTAATACCAACTGCTGCTCATAGTTGCTTATTATTCTGAAACAAAAGTCCTGTTTCAGTACTGCATAATGCTTCTATACTCACGAGACCCGCATCAGAAGCAAGAAAATGAATGCAATCAAGGACTATAAAATAGCAAATAATTGAAAAGAACATGCTGGGTCTTCATTTACACTGACGAATGACAGCAACTGGATGTAAACCAGAATATGTAACTGGAGGTGCAACATGCGCTGTTCCTCACTCTCTAAGGTTAAATAAGATTTTAGAAGTGACAGAATTTAATTTTTGACACATTTCCATAGCTCCGGCCTATGCCATCGATACAGTAAGTGTTCCGCACATCCCGTTGAAAGTGAAGGAATGGCCAACTGGAAAGACAGCACAGAAAGCTTTGCAGAGGAATTGAGATGGTGGTCTTATGCCAAAGCAGAACATTCAAGAGAACTTTTCTATATTTGGTATGGAGTATTATGAAGACTGTTGGAGACTTCCTATTAAGCTGTGTGAATGTGTCAAAATCATAATTTGCTTAAACTTTCTGCATAGAATGAACTTGACTCAAAAAGGTAAGTATTATTAAACCACAGAGAAACACAGGCATCTTGCTGGCTGCCCTCAGTATCTGCACAAAGGATTTAACAATCCTTAAAAGACTATAGCATATACAGGGCTTATGAACTGGTCTCAGGTGAAACATGATCTTTAAAGTGAGACCTTCTAGACTGTAATAAACAGGACTAATTATCCTTAAAACCAAAACATGAACTATTTTATCTTAGCAGTGAAATCAAGGCAGTGTTGCATACAAGACTTCCAGAACTTACTAAAAATCAGTTAAAATTTGTCTAACAGTATTAGAGACTCAATATATATAGTTTTCTTCTCAAAAAAAAAAGCCAACTTCAGCTGTTGTAAACTGGAATATTCCATGCATTAGCCTCTAATTCCCTGAGACAAAACCCAGTCATCTAAATCACTGTATGCTGTAGTTAATCTTCCTGTTTTGAGGAAAAGAGAAAGCACAAGTATGTGTGCATGTATGTGCAAACCAAGTTGACATTCCTTGCTCATCTTCTCAAGGATAAACATATTACCTTTTGTTTCCAGCACAAAGGATGTTATTCTCACTTGCCTGCATGTTTTTGCATCATCAAAATGAACAGTTTTTACAACTTTTGTTTTTAAAAATGTATTTTAGCATTAAAAGAAATATCCAAACACCACCAGCTATCCAAACGTCCAATATTCACACCCAAATGGATATGGATTTGTGAGTCTACTTTTCTAATCCAGATTTCCTGATTCACACTTGAAGTCACCAATGCAGGGTTGCATTTTTAATGTTTAGACCAATAAGATTAACTTTCATACAGCAAGGATCACTTGGTTAATCCCAACATGCAACAGCAATTTTATTAATCTAGATTATGTGAAGTTTAATGTGAGTGAATCATTATCTGAGATTGCTGGAGCTTGGTAAGAGGTTGTAAGTTAATTACCTCCTTTTGTAGATGGAGTTTGAAGAAACTGTTTGGTTTTGAAGGCAGCACGAGGCAAATTTTTCTGCCTTTGCAGAGCTGTTGAAAGACAAGAAGTGTTATATTTGTCTAAGGAGAAGAAAACTAAATTCACCGGGAATTTCAGAATTGTATCCACTCATGAAGCATCAAGGAACAGAGTGAGTGAAACACTCAAAAAGCTGTTGGGGTTTAAGTGGTGCTTGCTCTTAATGGCAAACAGTTATAGAGGAGCGTGTCAGAAACTTTGCAGTGCAAAATGTGCAGATTCCGTAAGAGTAAAGCTTCTTGCAGGGCAAAAAGCCCAGAAAGGCAAAAAAATTAATACACCGAAGGGAGAACAAGCCACCTAGCAAACATGCTACAGCAATGAGTGCACGATTAGATACTAACTTGAAAATTAAACTGTCACATTTGACCTAGCAAAACTAGTTGGTTTTTTTTAAAAAAGATTAAAAAAAAAATTCTAACACTATGCAAAAACACAAATCTTTGTCTAGATGTGATCATCATAGGAACAAATGGTTATTTTCCAGTTATGAAAACGTAAGACATTTTGAGGTCTGGTTTTTTTCCTCGTCAAAAACATATGCAAAAGGACTCAGACACTGCTAAAATTTGTCATCTGCCAGCATGCAGACAGCACGACAGAAATTGTTTTTGATTGCTTCTTTGCTCCTTTTTCCTGCCTTTTTTTTCTAGTGATGTTCAAGGACTGATACTGCCTTGAAGTGATCGCACTATCAATCAGTTATCAAGAGAGAAGCCAATGTTTTAAGAGCTGTATAATCTTGGTAAGTAGACAACTACCTATTGCCAGAAGGAATGCATTGATACAGCGTATTTTCACTGCAGCACACGCATATTTAAGCGGTGGGAAGGAGGAAAGTAGTCAATGAAAATACAGCTTTGCCTACACAAAAGCTTTTTACAATGATAATGTATGAATAAACATCTTTGTTCACCCCAGTGAATAATTTTACACCAACATAAAATTTTTCATATTAGCAAGTCTTATTTCCACAGTGAGAAAGAAGAAAGATGGTGGAACAGCTGTGCATAATGATCCTGATCCTGAGTAAGGAAGATCAATAATCCTATCAGCAACTGCTGAATATCACTATAAAGAAGGTAGGGGAAGAATAACTGGAATCCTATCAATATTAGTTAATCCTTTTCTAAACTTGACAGCATGTAATGATTGCCATCACCTTTCCTATCCTTCAGGCAGTGCAAAATTCAAAATATTTTCTGGAACATAAAAGAAGTTCATCATATGTTTTGCTCTCATTCTGAAAATGTGACTAGTGGTCACATTTTCAATCTTAACTAACATGATAAAATGCTGCCTGTGGCTATTAAGAAAAAAAAAACACCCTATAAATTTCTTCTAAGACATACCCATGAACAGCCAATTAAGCACAGTAAGATGTTTAAAAGTGAGCACAATTCCTAGGAATTTAGTGAGGTAGACCAGTGGCCAGAGTGTTTCTGTCCACAGGTATTCCATTATACCCTTTTGTACTGAATCAGTGTTTTGTTATACCACACAAAATGAACAGTTTCTTTCTTCATATTTATGATCTTGAATTTAGTTTGCCCTAAATCATTCAGTTATGTTTAAATATCCTACTGTACATGGCACTAAGTTCCCCCCCCATCATTATTTACGTTACTTGCAAGTCAGAGATGTGGAATGATACAGAAAGGATTTTAAATAAGTATAATCAAATTCCTTCTTTCTAAATGGAGATTCCAGGAAATAGAGACTTCATAGCTAAACAATTCTGTGTACTGAATCACTGAGAACTCCAGGCTACACCACTTGGGCAATGCTAAGGAAACATGCAGTTTGAGACAAGCATGGAGTGCATGCTTATCCACACTACTGCCGCTCTTTAAGTGTTCCGTATCCTATCACCTGTCACAAATTCTCAATACATGTAGTTACGTTTACTTCTGATCAACTGAAACGGAATCCTCAGTTTCCTCAAAACATACATCTTTTACATGCCAAGCAGCTGGATCTTGGCAAGCAGGCTAGTTACTGAGAAGTTTGAACAGCCTACAGCTTAGCTCTTTGAAAAAGTATTATATTTAGCTCTGCTTAAAGATTTTACATCCATGTGCTAATAGTGCCACATAAGCACAAAAGTATCACACACACTATTCGCTGTAAAGTACATAGACCCTATGTGGAAGCCATCCTTGAAGTTTTACAGCTTTGTACAATCTATGTGGTATAGGACCCAAATACAGAGACTTCCTGTCACTCTAACACTTTAAAAGATACTTATTCCTTGGAAAACACAAGTATTATTTTATCTTCCAGTGTTTTAAGGTGATATATTTATTAGCTTTTGTATTAAAAAAGTACTTTCTACATAATGGCATGGAGAATTGGATGCAAGGGAAGGTTCTAATAGTTACAACTGCCATTTAATTCACTCTCTAAAAAAAAAATTTTAATTTTTCACCACATTACAGCTAAAACTGAAAATAACAAATTTTTCATGTTTTACAGTTGTACCTCTGAATGTATTTATAAGGCTTCCCTCTACTCTTTAAGCAAGTGTGTACAATTTGCCTATGTAACAATAACAGGAATTGGCTTTTCAGAAACTTACTGGATTCCTAACTCATTTTTGAATGCCAGCAACCATAGCAAGTTCAGTACTGCAGCCACAGCAAATGTGCAAGTAAATTATGAACAGCAGATCTTTGACAAGGAGAAAGTAGTGACCTCGGGTGGCAAGCCAGCATCCTTGCAAATGTAAGCTCATGCAAAACTAGCAGATGTATGAGGAAGCTTCAAATCCCAAGACCCAGAAGTCATTGCCAAGGGAAAACAAAGATTTGCTGCAATTTAACAATGCTTTGTGCAAGATGACAAAATATAAAACCAATGGAACAAACAAACAAACAAACAACAAGGAGGACACAATTCTGGATATTTTTATACAATGTACGGTTTTGCAGATTTTTTTTTAATCCAGACTAAGCAAAGATACTTACTCATTGACTTCATACACAAACCGTTTTACGATTGTCAATAGCAAGACTCTGACAAACATCTGTAAGAGCAGGGAAACTGTAAAAGCTAGAAATCCGGGCTTTATTAGTGATACTTAACTTACACTTAAATGTAAGTTGGTCTACAATGGTTCACATCTGGGGAAAGATTTTATGAATGGAAGGAAAATTTACCTAATAATTTCTGCGATTCTCAGTGCATCCACAAGTTGAAAAGAATTATAAATGTATAAACGTTAAGTCACACTACTTTGGCTTCTGCAATTAAGTAACTTACTGAATACCAAATACTGAGATTTCTGTCTTGACCTTTCCATAAAGTTCCACTGTGTGAATATACTTTTAATACCAGAAATAGCTTTCCAGCCAACTAAGCTGCCCTCTGTTCTCTTCCATTCCCAGTTCACTCAATTTCAATTTGTAAAGATTTTACCTAAAAATATTTTTTCATTTTCTTTCAAGGGATTTTGATTAACCTTCCTACCACAAAAATTACACAGCTGGAAGAGCTGCTGTCCAACTGGTCTGAGTGCTTTACAGTGTGATACGCCTGCCTAACAGATAACAATCCCTCATTTGAACTACACACATGCCTTTTCTGTTGTAAATCCCATGTAATGAGTGTTTGTGAGTAGTGGCAGAAAAGACGAAAGGATGCTAGATAACCTATATGAACAATCATTAGGTCACACTAACTTCTTTGGCTACAGTATCACACACTTGTGACTGATATCTCATCTAAGCCACTAGAAAGATAGAAATTTTGTAGTCGTTGGCATGGTCTGTGTTCCTTATTCTGTATTTAACTGTATGTGGTTGCATTAACAGGCTATTATGAAAAGACCAGTTAATAAGGCCAACTAGGTATGCCAGTATGCCCTTACTATTAAATAGGTAAAAAACCCTTCTCATTTCATTCACAAACATTATCTTACATTTCCAAATATTTACATTACTGATGAACTTTTAACACAGAACTTTCATAGTCCAAAGCTCTACACAAAATAATATTCATAATATGGTCTTCCTTTGAAAATGTCACATAAGGTTATTAAATTCTGAAACTTGTTTTAAAATAAAAGTCAGGAAACATTTAAGCAACAGGAACTGGCAATACTGACATACAAAGAAGCACTGAATATGTTTCTTTGCTTTGGCTTCTTTAAGGTCACCATTTTCAAGAGACTTGTGAGATCAGCAGCATTCTCCTGTCAACAGTTCCCTTTTGGGCAAGCAGCCAGTAGCCCAGCAATGGGCTGATTTGTTTCATGGGACACAGGTTCCTCCAAGCATTTTCTAAGGAGCAATCATCTCTTTAAAAAAAAGTAAAAAACTGCAACTGAATGTAATTTCCAGGTGACAAAAGAAAAGAAGAAACTGAAAAACAAAGGTTAAACTGGCATCTTTTTTCTCAGATCAGGTTTCACTAGTTTAAAAAAAAAAGCAATAAACATCATCTAGGTACTATTTTAATAGCCTGGTAAGTTTCTGTAGTCTGAAAACAAAATTCAACACAACAGAGCATTATACTTTCAGTAAATCACATAAAACAAATGCTTTCTGAAATGTTTAACTACTGTATTTATACTCTTTATAGTACTTCTGCATATATTTTTAGGAAACTATGAATGATACCATAGTAAGAGATCAGACATTCTTTGAATATAATCAGTACCAGATTTTGCGTGCCAAAAAAGCACATTAACACAGGTATAATCAAAAGCAAGAGTAACAACTCCAGTGTGGCATGAAATACTTCTCTTTGCCATGAAACTGGAAGACAACTGAAGACTACTACTCAATTCTAAAATATACTTGAAGTGTCACTAAAGGTACTTACTGGCTGAGGCTTGAGGTTGAATGCGAGGTATTCCTCCATTTGGCACTTGGAAGTTTGAGTCACTCCTGCTGTTTTTCACAGACTCAGCTTGGATACTAGGTGTCCTGGACAGGTTTGGAAGACTACGCCTTAGTTTTTCTGTGCAAAATAATACAGAAAGATACCACATCATGTAATCTGATGCTGGACAAAGTTCAGGTTACAAACCCATAGTCAAACTCTAAATCTAAGCAACACAATGTTCGCCATATAAAACTACACTGCAAATAAAAAACTTATTTTGTTACATTACAATTCTTCCATTACCTTGAACTCAAGTTCTGTATTATTCTCAGATCTACCACATACAACACAGTTACAAAAAAACCCAAGAATACCTATTTCACCGTGGTGAAAAAACAAGTCAAGCATAGTGTATTTTGAAACTGAAACTTATCTGGATGAGTCTCTGGGTTTTGTTTTGTTCTACTCTTTTGGAAACTGAATGGCAAACCTAATTTGAAGTTCTGCAGAGTTTTCAGAGTCTTTACCTATAAAGTTATTTATAATACAGAATGCTAACCTGAAGATTAAAACCACATTGTTATTATCCAAAGTCAAATTTCGGGCCTACCCAGTCCCATATCGGCACATTATACAACAAGTAACAGCCACCCACTTGGAAAGAAACTCTTCATACACAGCATTCAAAATTACTGAAGTGTCCAGTTATGCCTTATCTTTCACAGACGACTTGACCAACTATTCAACTAAAATTGGTTCTCCAAGGGTCTTCAAAATTTGAACCATCACTAACAGCACACAAAAAGATGCCATCAAATATTTCTCATATCCAAAAACCAACATTCTGTGTATCTCCAACCCATGCAAAGCTGATGACTTGATGACTGTGTTGGATAGAAGACTGCAGATGCCCTGTCAGGACAAGAAGTCAGCCTGATTGTGTAGAGGGATGCAGGAAAGAAGTACACTAGTGCATAAGCACTAAAGATGAAAACAAAAGAGTCTACGCAGGCTGAATATTCCAACAAGCGTACATTCTGCACTTAGTAGCATGCATTGCATTGTTTTGCCCTGCAGTTTTATCACTGTTGAACCCTTCTAACCATTCTAGAGAGAAAAAGTAAGGAAATCTCAAACAACTTTTTCTGGCTGCTGCTGCATCAACTCTGCATATCCAAGTGACGTTCAACTACACAAAAAACACTACAAGCGAATTCCTTGGAAGTGTTTCAGAAACACATGATCCCATGCTCTATTTTGATCCCTCTGGTATGTGGGTTACCAGCTTCTGGTACCTTGCCTCTCTGTATAGCTCATCTAGCACACATGAAGACTTCCCAGAAAAGAATGAAAAGGAAATAATTAAGTCACATATAATTGATTACCTTTTGCATTGTATGTTTTCCTATATACTTAAAAGTTCCTCAAACCACTATTGCTAGATAAGACTTGAGCTAACCCTTCCGAAGATATTCTTGAGCAGCTAATTAAATGGGCAGGATCATTCTCCCAAGCAGCTCTGGTTTAGCACACTTACTTTCCTGATTAAAAATCTAAGATTTCTTGATTGATAATATTCTGTAAGTGGCACAGACCTCTCTGCTGTATTAGTGGGGGAAAAAAAAGCCAACAGAACAAACATCACCCACGCTCCTTCCCCACCCTCTGCCCCCAAAAATAAACTGTTTAAAAATACATTTCTACATCTCTGCTACAGACATTTTGCATCCAGCTTACCAGAAACTGAAAAAAATATGGTGAATTCCTAATCTCTAAATGTGTATTCTCCCTAAACTTAAAATTTTATTTTATATTTTTATTTAATAACTATGTTTGTTAAAAAGGGAATACTCTTGTGAGATTTCAGCCCAGTTAAAGGAGCTTCTGCCAGATTGCTACCAGAAAAAGTACATTTGAGAAGCAAAGCCATATCAGTATCACATTATTTTGTTCTATGCCAATATAGTGTAACCATGTCAACTTTACTGAAAGCTTTATTTTTCGCTATGCCACAGTTTGTCCAGCTTTGAGATACTTAAAATATTCCATAAATGCATGATTTAAGTACTAGTATTTTTTAGGCTATATTCATGCTCAAAGAGTTCAGAGTCCTGCACTGCTAAAATAAAGCACTCAGCTATCTCACAGGCTACAAGCATGCATAAATTGCCATATTACTCTCATCTGACCACAGCTACTTTTCCCTGCATTTTATTCCACCATCTGGAAGGCCTAAGTCTACTGGTGAGTGACAGTTTCCTTGACGCTGCTTTATTTTAGTGCATATGCCTCCCAAAGATAGAACTCGGTCACCATGAAACTCAATTACACCGACAGACTGGATAATGTCTAAAATAAATATAAGCCTATCAACTTCATCTGACTGTAAGGGTTCCCCAGCAGAATTTAAGCTTTCCTTGCTCTTTCTTCAACAACTCTAAGATTAAAGCATGATGTTACACTGGCATACAGTTTTAAACACTAAAATTCTTTACAGGAACTACACAACTATTTGTGCCATTATTTTGAAACACAGCTTTTTACCTTCATTTTTTACATTACTAGTCTGCAAATCTGTAGGGTGGCCTTGAAGTGAAAGACGAGGTTGCTGTAAACGGCTAATCATAGGTTGGGGTGAAACTCTACTGTATTCTATGCTTCGAGCAGGTGATCGGGAGCGAGGTGAATTCCTTGGAGATTGTTTTGGTGAAGGCCAGGGAGAACTGCGAGGTGATGGTGAGAACCTATTAACAGCAGGGTGCACTGCATGATGTGTGCCATCTTCTTCATCTTCTAAACTCTGTGCATCAAGCTCCTGATCGCTGAATGTGCCTCGTCTTGTAGAATTGCAAGACGAGCCAGAACTACGCCGAGAAGCACTTGCTGCATACTCTTGCCTGAGGCCTGGAAACCATGAGAACATTGTTTTTCTTGCTTTCAGTCCAAAAATGGTTCAAAGCAGAGACAATACATACTAATTATCTACCCAGTGCTGAAATTCAAATGTGGCTCACCTTAACTCCTTTTATTTAAGGCACTAAATTAATTCCAGATTACTACCAACAAAAGTTATCTACCAGCTGATAATATCTTAAAATAAGTAGGTAAGCTCATTCCTTTTCTTACTACAGCAATCATCAGTATAGGTGTGCTGTGTACTTGCTCATCTCCTCTCCCAGGCTGGATATGAGCAGCAGAAGCTACATCTTAATTTTGATATCATGTAACATAATAATAGCAGCCATGATGACATGTCTCTTGCAGTGTATTAGTAAATGTAACAAAACTGCTGCATGGTAAGCTAACCCTAGAGAAACTAGAGTTTTCAAACTACTGATCTCCAAAGTGGAGTGCATGTACCCCAGGAGTATGCAAAACAAGCCACTGATAGGGGTAAACAATAAAAAAAAGTCTGGAGACCACCTAGTTAGACAAGTGAAATTACTGCTACTTTCTGCAGTCTCAAGGGACAAAAAAAGACTAAGTCTCAGCTAAACCTGTAACGAGATACATCTACATAATTTTTCTTAACTATTCTTTGCCCTATTGACTTTACATTTTGGTGATTTAAATCATGGTTTAAGCACTGATGTCAACAACACAGGATTAGATCAAGAAGGCACATATCTTCTGAGAAGACTGGTGGCAAGCAGTAGCCCAGTCGCATGACCATCCTTTTAGCGTGTAGTAAGCGCATGCCACAAGTTCACATGCTCTCTAGCATTTCCTTCGTCCACTGTTCCTAAAGAACAGTTCTGCAGAGCAACTTCCTTTCCTTATCCTGAAGGCAGAAGTCCTTCACGAACCTTCCCAGGAGAATTACATTTGTACATCCATTATAAAATCTACACCCCTTTTTCCATTCCTGCTAAGCAACTGCTACTGAAGTTGTTCAATTTAAAAAGAATAAAAAAAAATCAACTGCTTCACTTTGTTTTCAAAATGGAAAATACTTACTTTCTTCCTGCATTCGTGCTAGAATTTGCACATCTGTAACATCATTTAGCTTGTAATTAGACCCAATAGAGTCTTCATCCATCTCTGATGCACTTAATTCACTGTCCAGAGAGGACTGTGGACTTAGTGGAGGATTTCTATCTGCTGAACTTTTAAGATGACCTACAGAAAGAAAATAAATAGGAAATGTTTAAAAATAATAAAACGGTAAGCTGTATGTATTTCCTTGTGAAAGAACCACCAATCTAAGAACAGATTCTGAGTGAACCTGATAGACAATTCTGGTTGACAAACAGCTCCACATGACCTGGCACTGGCTGCCTGCAGCCCAGAAAGCCGACTGTATCAAAAGGAATGTGGCCAGCAGGTTGAAAAAGGTGACTCTCTGCTTATACTCCACTCTCGTGAGTACCGATCTGGAGTACAGCATTCAGCTGTGGGGTCCCCCAACGTAAGAAGGACATGAAGCTGTTACAGTAAGTCCAGGGGAGGGCCATGAAGATGATCAGAGGCTGGAGCACCTCTCCTATGAAGACAGGCTGAGAGAATTGGGCTTGTTCAGCCTGGAGAAGAGAAGGCTCCAGGGGCACTTCAGAGCAGCCTTCGAGTACCCAAAGGGGGCCTGTGAGAAAGCTGGAAAGAGACTTTTTACGATGGCGTGTAGTGATAGGACAAGGGGAATGGCTTTAAATTGCTTATCCTGATGACTGCAAACCCTAATGGAATGCCGTTAATTAAAACACATGCCACTTCTTTTGATGACTGTTCACATCTCAAGAGGTACTGATGGATACACACTGCATACCTCATGTTGCAGTCAAAAAGTAATAGGTTGCTGCCAACACTTTACAACTACCAGCACCTAACCTTTAAACACCTACTATCCCAGCCAATTACAGGGCTAATTCTAGAAGCCATTTAGGTATGTTGGGACTCCACAGAACTAAAGCTACAAGTTTTGGTCTAACTGCTAAAATGCATCAGTGATTTCAGGGACACGTGACATGCAGAGAAAACACTTTAAATCTATCCCATGCCAGAAAGTCTGTAAAAAAAGCCCGTTCTAAAAAGCTTAAGTACTGTATGATGCAAACAGCCTACAAAAGACTGACAAGTTTTTGGTGTCTTTCTTACTCTAATTCAATGCAGCTATCTATTTGAGCACATTTTTGAAAGGAAGAGGAGGAAGAAGTAAGGGAGAGATGAAACACACATACTTACCTGAGGTACCAGGAGGTATGAGCTGTTTCACTAAAGCAGATTTCATTGGTGTTGAAGAGGGAGAGTTGAAACCACTGCTGTAGGGGCTACTGGTATTTGGACTATAGGAGCTCGCATAAGTGACCGCACTAAAAGGGCTGCTGTACAAACTCTGTCTCTTGAGAGCTGTATGAAAGAGGAGGAAAGAAACAAATTATACTGAAGGAACAAACAAGAAATTAATACAACCTTATATGATATCTTCAGTGTGCTTTAATTACTACACAACTCAAGTCAGTTACCAGGAAGTTTTTCAACTGTTTTCTTCATCTCCTACATATAACCATACTGTGGAAGGAGTGGCAAGACAAGACAGCAGCAAATATTTTCCTTATAAAAATAAGATTTAAGATCACTACAACTTCTCTCTTCAAAATGTTCCATGTAGGCATTGGGAAGAAGGAAGAAAGCAACTTAGAAGACAGCAGTAGCTAAGCTACGCTAACATACATTCTATGCACAATTACATACAGACTAGAGCACACCACGAAGTTTAATACGCCAGAATACACAGACCTGTCCAGATCACACAGTATTTCCAGAGTAATGCCAAGACTGGCACCACAGAACTAAGCAATACCACATACAAAATCCCCCAGAGCATATCCTAGAATGAAAAAACATTAAACAGAGTGAATGCTTCTGTTTCTATTTCTGGGTACCACAAGCCTACTGTGCACAAAAAAGCAAAATGACTGTAAGATTTTTCCTTTCTGTGCATCTCCTGTTCTAATGCTTCGGGATTTTTATGTCCATGGGTTTCAATACCATATCATCAAATCACAGAATGAGTTGGAAGGGACCTTAAATATCACCTAGTTCCACCCCTCCTGCCATGGGCATGGACACCTTTTACTAGACCAGGTTGCTCAAAGCCCCATCCACCCTGGCCCTGAACACTGCCAGGCATGGGACATCCACAACTTCTCTGTGCAACCTGTTCCAGTGTCTCACCACCCTCATAGTAAAGAATTCCTTCCTAGTATCTATTCTAAATCTACTCTTTCAGTTTAAAGAGAAACACAATTGTATTCTAACAAAGAACAAATTTTAAACATAAAATTGAAAGCTAGAGATCTGAACTTTTATATATATATCTAGATTAGATGAAAGATGAAATTGCAGCTCACCTAGCTGCTAGAAACCAAATTCCCTAAAGGTATGTCAGTACAGAAACTATGCACACATATTACAAACTGACTAGAATATTCCTAGCAAACATATGGCAACACACTAAAGCAGTTCTAAAAAAAGGCAGAAATTAAGCTATTCAAAGAATATTGTGTGACATTTCTGTTACTGAAAAGGAGCTTCAATTAGTACACAAATAATTAGGCTACTGATAGTAGTGGACTATCCTGGTTTCAGCACAGAAAAAGAACTTAACTCTAATTTTTTTACTAAAAATCCCTTTATTCAGTGTTAAGATTTGTTTGTTCATTCTGACATTCACAAAATATTTCAAGATTTGTGGGACAGGGAACACATGCAAGATTACAAGCAGCACTGTGGAACTTTCTGCTGACCTGTAAGTAGGCTGGTTGCTGCAAAGGACAATGTTTTTATTTGCTACAAATTAATGTTTCCATACAACCTGCTCCAACCAGCAGCACTGGTGCCCATCTCTTCTACTGCTAGTATTTTCCCCTATTAATACTAAAGATTAATTGTGATATTCTTGCAAGTATCAATCACTGTCAGAAGCACATTCTCAGGTCTATGAAAAAAAAACAACAAAACAAAGGTCAAGTTGCATAGACACATCATATAAATGAGCAAACTTTCAAGTTTGTTCATTTCATAGGGAAGCTTCCTGTCACTCTGCTTCAGTGAAGGCTGAATTTTGATGTTAACCTAAAGGTAAAGAATTCGTGGTACTTAGGAAAATTTATAATTGGCTCTGAAAAGAAGTTACACCATGAACAGGATAGTTCATACTTAGCCTGACTGCTATCTACTCCTAAATACTCAGTAGTTTTCAAATTCCCAAATCTATATCATTATTCATACACCCCTGTGATTTGAGTACTTTTCATTGTTTAGAATTTCAGCCTTTGCCTGTAGCAAGCACAAGAAGTAGGAAAAGACCAAAAGATGACTCACACTGAAGTCACTTTCACCATTATATCCAAGATTTTCACAATAAGAAATGGACTTTTCATGTGCTCTACCAGTAATGTCTTCAAATTTTATTAAGAACAATTTCAGTACAAACCAGAATAAAGACTGAATTGTTCCAGAAAAGAATCCAAGCAGGGGAAAAAAAGTTAAAATCACATAAACTCAGCAAAAGTTTATGTATAATCACATAAAGGAGCTGGCAGTTGGCAACACTCCTAGGACTGTGTGTTCACATAATCTTAGCTCAAGTCCACCCATTCTAATACCTTAACAGTTAAAAAAAGACAGATCACACACACTGCAAGACTGCAAAAAGACAGAAATATAGGGGGAGAACAGGTATTAATAGCAAGAAAGTCATGCCTCAGCACAACTTTTTTTTTTTTTAATAAAAATAGGCTCTAACAAAGACACTAAAGAAAGACACAGGTGGACAGGAAATTCTAATCAGACCTTCAGTGTTTTGCCACTGGTTTGACATCAAAAAGGCTCAGAATAAAAGGGTGAGGAATGTAAGTTTTCACCCTCACAGGGCCAAACTCACAGACCTTCTCCAGTTTTGAATATAATCAACTAATTCATATCAAGGGAGACTCACAAACTCTGCATTTTTTTAATCTGACTGTGACAAGACCTCAAGTTATTTGGCATAGGAGGAAAAGAAATCAGTATTACCTCCCCAAAGTACTGAAGAATTTCAGCCTCCATTTCCTCAGATGAAATAAAATAGCTCATCTAGGAGTATAAGTTCTGTGTTAAAATACTAACAATCGCTTAATTATGACAGTTTAATACAGTTTTTTATTTAAAATAAGAAAACCTCCAAGATCACATGCTTCCTGAAAACTTCTGACTAAACTGTCACTATGCAGATAGTAAAAATCTGAAATCCTGACTTGGGGCCTAATGCTTCCTTTCATTTTATTCCTACAGTTCAGAAAATTAACAGAATTAATTGCTGCTTGCAAGGCATAATGAAAACTTTAGACAGAAGTCAACTGCTGGATCTCACTGTTATCTCACAACTACGTACTGGATAATTCTGACTCTGTTTCAGAATAAACACGTACAACCCAGCGCCAGTATGCAGAAACTCACCCGACATTGTCTGTTCCAGCCTGTGGATCAGTGACTTTTTAGCACATTCAACGTCAGGACTTGGGTAATCCAATACCTGCCTGCACCAAACTAAGGGACTGACACATTTTTGCACTGGTGTCAGTTTCTTCTTTGGGGATGTATATAACCTGAAAAGGAGAGGAAAAATAAATAAATAAATAAATAAATATTTTACTCATAATTTGTATCCGAACACCTGAACCTTTAGTTTTCCTTTGAACACAGAACAAAGGGACTATCTCTGTCCTGAGGGGTACACAGTCAAGCATTAAAAACAAAGAACACGAGATAATGCACATAGAGTGGAGGGAAACAATGAGATCATATTGTCCTCCAAGACATGCTGAGGCCTTTGCCCACCAGCATCTCCATTCATTTATTTTTTAACATCGGCATTCCATGACTGAAGAAAGAAGTATTCTACTCTAAAAGCTCTAGAAATATAGTTGAAAATTTCTCCCCCCTCAAAACAACAGATTTAAGGGAAAGTCATAATCAGTCACATTCTCAAAGTACAGACATTTAAGCCTTGTATTTGGACTAGAACCAAACCTGGAAATGTGCTTCAGCAACAGACAAGAGTGAACTGCAAGATACACAACTCTAACTAGAGCTCATACAGAAATGGCTAAACGAGTGTTCTTGTAGGAGTAATAACAGACTTCATAGTCAAAGTGGCTGTATGCTACACACTTGTCCTGGGTTCGGCAGTAGCAGTCATTTTTCTCCTTCTTGGTAGCCGGTGTGGAGCTGCGTTGTTTTTTTTTTCTTTGGACTTTCTGCTTGTGAGCAGTGCTGATAGCACCAATGTTTTAGTTACTGCTGAGTACA
>JANRGW010012300.1:0-17127 GCA_024733675.1 Psilopsiagon aymara | reverse complement strand
CCTTAGTTATTAAACTGTTCTTATCTCAACCTGTGGGAGTTGCATTCTTTCGATTCTCCTTCCCATCCCTCCAGGAAAAGAGGGAAGAAAAAGGGGGAAGTGAGTGAACAAACTGCATGGCTGATTTATGGCTTAAACCACAACACTGCCTTAGACCAATCATAATATATGGTAATAAAATGTGACTAAGATAACCTGGCTAACATATTGTGCAATGCTATATAGATGATAAGGAAAGGAATGTATTCCTTCTCCAGATAAATAATGTTGATCCCCAAGACTGTGACAGTGGGTATTTTCCATAATCTTACTTTTCCCAATGCATTTCAACACTTTTTGCTTTAAAATTTATGTTTGTCAAATGCACTTAGTGTTATCAGCAGCTTAAAACAGCTGGTGGGCCCCAGTGCTGAGGAAGTAGCAATAATATAGCAGGCTAGATCTAACTAGAAAAGTATTTTGGAGGTTTTTTTTTTTTTTTTTTTCCCAAGTCTGAATGATGCATTTTCACATATCTCCTTGTTATTCATTTTTAACCTTACCCTCAGGTCAAGACTTCTATAATTTAATTTCATTTTGAATATTTCAGCTTGAATAGGTATCTAGAAAGACTTCAGAGAAGTTCATTATGTAACTGCTCTTGGTTATAAATGCTCATTTCCAGCACTGAAATTCTGAAAGCTTATAAGGTGGTGGCGTGTCATGGCTACTCTTTCCACAACAGGGTAATAATATGTCTTTCTTAAATCAAGGAATCTTTGAGTAGCAGCTAATACATATTGCTAGATATTGATAGATATTACTGTTATTAAAATGCATAGTATGAGTTTTAGGTGGCAATAAATATATTAAAAGAAAATAATTAATATTTATTTGTCAGTTTACAAGCAGTCTAGCAAATAGTTGTCCTCTGTTATTGCTTGTTTCAGAAAATGTCTGCTGACCACACTTCATTTTTCATTTTGATGGGTATAGCCTCCCCTCCCCCTCATCCAATATAATGTGTGACTCAGCCTAATCTATCTTTGGAAAATTATCTGAGGATCACAGCATTACACTTCATTGGGCAGTTTTCTCTTTCTATAAGTGATGATGAATACTTTACCAAAAGAAGTACTGGAAAACTTCCTTACAATTCGTTGTGCTATTGCCCTTTTTTATGATCAGCACTGTGTAACAGTGCATCTGCAAACACTTATATATTAAGCTCTGCAGAATATTTAAGTTTATGCTGGAATGACTGTCAAGTAAATAGTATTTGTCATCTCCTTTTATAATCCTGTCCGATAAACAGATAGCGTAAGAGTAACTTTCCTTGCCCCATTTACTGGATGAGTATGATAGCCAGAGTCCAGTCATCTTTGGTGCTAGACTTAAATGAGATTCTTAGGGTTACTTGCATGTATTAGCACATCTGCTGTGTCTGGAGAGATTTATTCTCTAATTAAAGTCAAAATGAGTTTTCTTTTCATTGACTTCTGCAGTGGCAGGATAAAATCCCATGATTGCGTATATGTGATATAGTGGAAGACAGTCTTACTCATAAATGTTTCCAAACCCTTGAGTGGTCAATAGGGCGATACAGCAAGCAGGTAAAAAGCCTTTTTAAAGCAGGCAATAATTTTCCTTTTTTTTCCACCCTTCATCTGCGATTAAGCTGTGGTGCTTAATCTCTGCAAGAGCAAACAAATTTTTTATTAAAACTGCCTAAAGTTTGTCAAATCCTGCAGAAAAAATGTTCTCTGCATCTTAGTGTACGCTTCAAGTTCCCAACAGTTTGAAATATCTTTTTCCTTTCACAAAATAGCCTATGAACTTTTATTATCGAGCTATATATTTTTCTTTCCCTAATCCAAAACCAACACCACACCCCAAAAGAACAAAAAAAGCTTGGATTTGTTATTTGTTTTATACAAATACTTTCATAGTATGGTTAAATGGAAAAGCAGAGTTGACTAGTGATCAGCTTTTCTGCAAGTCTCTCAACCTATATATGAAACAAAGCCTCAACAAAAAACCCTTTCCAAAAATTGATTTTTCACCCTCGCCCCCCTCTTTACTATTGCAGTCCTAAATCAGCTCTTAATCAAACAAGTTTAGAAGGTTTTCCTTCACACAGAGCCCTGTTGAAGTGAGAAATACATTTCAGTAGTGAAAGCAGTTCTCTTCATGCTTAACTTTTGCTGTACCTGCCGAAATCTACCTCACCTACCTTTAAAACCGTGAAAAAATGCTTGCAGTACTGGATCAAGATAATGTGTAGCAAGGAGTTCATACAACAGAGCTTAGCTCAGCAAGCAGAATTTTCATCTGAAGCATTAGAACCAGGAAAACTGTATTTAAAACAAAATCATGTTCCTTTGCTAATAATGTCTGCCAGAATTTAACACATGCTTAAGTGTCTCTTGCATTTTTTTCCCTTGTAGTGATGATGAAGAAATAAAAAAATGCTTCAAAAATATTTGCAGTATTATGAGGAAGCACAGTAATGTACAACATAGCACTCTGTGATATACAGTTAACAGGGAGACAAGAGCTTTTCCAAGATGTCAAACTAAGCTGGAAGAGGGGATGCGCAAGACAGAGCTCTAACTCTTAAAATTAAGAAAAAACCCACTCATATTTGGAGATTTAAGTAATCTAAACAAGAAGCTGCAGAAAATGCTAGGTGTGTTTTCTCTTCACTTGATCTTCTCCCCTCTCCAGTCATGTTGTAGGATTTTCCCTTTGCCTGCTGTTTAGTTTTTTTTTTTCAAACAGAAACTGAAAATGAAATTGATGGCATACCTCTGTAGAAGACCATCCCTGTCTCCCTGCAGCACTAATCCAGTCTATTGAGAAGCTGAAAAAAACAATTTCTTTCATTTTGTTTCTGATAGAATAAATGCCATGTAAAAATATGATGCCATCGTACCACCAACTGATTTTTTCCCCAGTTACATCTGTTTTATTTTCCCATATACGAGGTTTTTTTGAACTGGACCTTGTTAACTGTTCTTTTAATCTCATTCTCCTTTAATCTTTTGTTTGTCTCTGTGTCTAATACACCTTGTATTTGGAAAAGATTAGTCTTCCTTGTTCACTGTGCACCCAAACTCACTCCATGTAATATGTGTGATATTTCATATGCACTTCTCCCACAGTTCTATGGAGACTTGTTTGATGGCAATGACCACAGAGTCTTTTGTGGTCCCACTTTGTGTCTTGTCTTCATTTAGTCAGCTGTATTTGTCAGCTGTATTCGTGTAGTCAGCTGTATATTAGTTAGCAACATAGGAATAGCTGTATCCAGCCAGTAAAGTATTAACTGTTCCTATTGTGTGGTAACAAGTAGGTTTATTGGTGAATGAAGATACCTGCTGCACAGCTGGATTTCTTATGCATTATGGGAGGGTTAATCCTAGTCAGAGTTGAATCATCTTTGATCAGCACCAGTTCAACTCTTTACCCTGTTAGGTCCTGCCAACATTTTAACAAATTGTGTAGCTTTTACAGGCTCTAATTAGTACTACCATCTTTAACAGAATCTAAAGGAAGAAGCTGTTGTATCCAAGCATATAAGCACTCACAGAATACCGAGAATACTGAATGACTATTTATATTTTGCATTAAACTTAAATAAGGTTCAGGGATCCAAGGAGTATCTTTATCTGGGAAGGTTGCTGGGTCAGATTTTTTAAAAAAAAATACCCAAAACCAAACCAACCAAGCAAAAAACAACAACAACAAAATCCACAAAAAAAAGTCAAAGAGAACAAAAAAAAAAAAACAAACCACAAAAAATATCAGAGAAAGAAAAACATCACAATAGCTAGACATAGCACATTCTGAAGTCATAAAAAGACTAGCACAAGTGGGACGTGAGTAACAGTAGTTCACTGGGAAAGACAGTTCAGAAAGAAGTGAGTTCTGAAGTTCAGGAGTAGCGCATCTGGTCCATGAACAACTATGGAGTCTTTAGGAGCACCTGCTGGAAACCTCAGACATTTCCCATCCTGCTCTTACATGCCTTAGTTGTTGACTGCTTCCGCTCAAAGATATTTACTCATTTCCATTCAAAGAGTATTGTCCCTTTCCTCCTGCTTTCACTTGCCCTTTCTTCTCCATGATGCCTCATGACTGAGTGGCAGGAGTCATTCAAGAAACACTGCTAACTTCAACCATTTGTAATCAGTTAACCTCTTCAAAAGGTCAGGTAATACAGATTTCAATATCTCCTAGGAAGCTTAATGGAAGGTGCTTGAAACAAGGCCATGACTGAAACATGAGCTAATTTTCTATTAATTTGCTTTTATTGCACTTTTTTAGGAGTTAGCATGGAATTTTGAAATTATAAGCAGAGAAAAAAGATTTGTCAGCTGGTTTAGTGTTGTGCATTAGAAGGCAAAGGGAGTTTGATTTCAGAGGAAATTTAAAATTGAGAAATAATGAAGGAACAGCCTCACAATTATGGGCTATGATTTTTCCTCAGCAGGTTGTTTTGTTTTTTTTTTTTTTTCTTTTTAATTAAGGCAAGTTTTAATGGCTCTTCTTTTGCAATCTTACAGTATGCACAAGCACAGCAATTCCTTTTAACATTCAGATTTTTAGAGGCAGCAGGTTAAGGTCTGTGCCAAAGCAAAGGATGCCTTACTCTGTACCGTATTCCCTCATCCTCAAAGTGTTACAGGCTCAGTTCAATTCAATGCCAAATCTCAGCATGGGGCTTCTAGTAGCTTATTTTTTCTGTGACTAAGGTCTCCATCCAGGTAATGTAAAACCTCACTCCTAGGATTTCTAGTATCCGTAAAGCTGTAGTAACAGAAAATGAGGCAACACTTCATTCTAATTTCTCAGTACCAGATGCAGGATCCTTTAATTTCCTCTTCTGAGAAGACAAATGAGCTGCAGGACTCCCCTTTCCTTCTCTTTACAACAAAACCTGCTAGAAGTCCATAGATAAATGGAACTTAAATAGCGTTCATCACACCTAGGCCTTGAATTTTCAATAGTTACATGTGTGTTCTATCATCCTACACTTTCAGAAATCTCCCCTCCTCTTCCTAACTTGCAAGAACAAATGCACATTAAAAAAAAAAAGCACCTAACTAAAACAATGTATTTTCTTCCTGATGCTCACCACATGAATGTCTTCTCTTCTAAGCTGGTGCTTATGTAAGTTCCATTACAGCCATGAAAGAAATTAGAAGAAAAATAAAGCTGTTGAACATGCAGCATCTTTTCTGACTCATGTATGATGTAAGTAGTTCAAGGTGGGGTAGTTCAAGCCTCTCTCTGTCAAAAATCAAATGAGCAGCCCAATCTTTCAGTGGAATGTAGAGGCAGGAGACATTGATCTGGGGCTGTAACCAAATAGATGTTTGCTGTAAAAGAGAAGGGAAGCCAAATTGTGCTGGGAACTGAGGCAGAGCTTTGTTTGCACTTATCTCTACTTCTCTAGGTTGGCAGTCTAGGCTAGCAGTGGTTGCCATAGGAAACTGTTATACAAATAGGAGTAGCTGTTTAGCAGAGAAAAAATTCTATGATGTTTGATTAATATGGCGAAGGAAGAGCCGAGATATAATAGCAGGAAAAGTGCCTTGAGGTTAATGTTGGTACACACAGGTGAATAATCAAGGGAGTAAGCGGGAAGAGCTGGTAAAAAAACCAAGCCATTTGGGTTGATACTTTGTCATATGTTTATAGACATGTCAGTCTCATCACATGTTCCTTTAAACATGCCAGATGAAAAATGTAATGGAACATTTTGCTGTCAGTTATTCTCGAATTCAAAGTGTTCTCAGTTAAGCAGTGGAGTTGCTGTAGATTTACTCCCAACCAGCTAGCAGCAGAATTTTTTTCATTTGTTCATAAAGAGATACACAAGCAGTTGTCACCCCTCACTTTCTCTTGCAACCTCAGCAATGGAGTAAAGTGCTGGCACTGGATAATGGAGAAAGGTTCAGAATAAACCTCTTTCATTGCTAGCTACTGGGAACCATTCTTCAATTATTCACTAAGTCTAAAGGGATATAACAATTGTGGAAGGCTATTTTTATGCTTTTGGAGAAAAGCAGTTTTCTCTGGGAAAAGGAAAAAAGCCCAAAACAACCAAACAACCAACAAAGTAATAATCACATTTCCTGAACTATGTCCTGTAAAAGGCATTGGACAGAGGAGTGAAAACTGTGTAACCTCAGGCCTGGCCTCCCTTTTAGCGACAGGCAACAGACTTTCACAACAAAGGTAGACAGGAAGGAAATGCAATTTTCAAATCTGGGAACAGCTGTCATTGTTCTGGAAGGGTAATAGGTCATAAAATTACAGAACGATTGAGGTGCGAAGGGACTTCTGTAGTTCATCATGTCCAAACCCCAAACCCCTGCTGCTGGGTTATCTAGGCCTGGTTGCCTAAGACTGTGTTCAGGAATTTTTTTTTTAATATCACCAGGGATGGATATTCCACAGTGGAACCTGTGCAGTGTGCAGGCACCCTTGCAGTAAAAGAAGTGCTTCCTTGTGTGATATGTGATTCAGGGACTGGACTGGTTGAAGGACACTTGCATCCTGTCAAGAAGAGCAAAAACTCCTATGCAGGGACTCCAAGGGTTTGGCTTCACTTCTTTACCTTGAGAGATCTTATGGGACCCTGAGCATGGCACTTACACTCTCCCTTTTGGCTCCAAATTGCAGATAATAATTCACTCATCCTTTGTTCATTTTTACTGAGTTACTGCACTCAGGATGACAGATGACAGGGTGTGGGTGCATAAGCACAGGGAATCTCTGATCTCTGGTTACAGATAAGAATTAAGAGACCTTTCCTTTTCTTACAGCATGTAGATGTCTTCTCTCACATCCTGAGCACTGCAGGACTCACACCTAAACAGGCTCAATATCCTCTCAGTTCCTCTCAGAAACATTTCAAATATAAACCTGAAAATGGTATTGTATGATGAGGTGCATGTGACGAATAAAGACCAAAGAAAAAAACCCTCTGCAGATTGGAACTTGGGTGGTGAAAACAGTGCAGAAATGATGGAGTGTTGGCTAGTGAATGCAGAAGATGTATTAGAAGTTGGAAGAAACATGTTGTTAACTCTGAAGCTGTGTGAGAATATGGTATATAAACCTTGCCCTTCCAAAACCAAAGCTAATTAGTAACCAGCACAGAGGGGAAAGATAGGAGGAGAGACAAAGGAAGTAAGAAATTGTGACCACCTGATTTAAGAGTTAGTTGTTTGCATGTCACAATGGTCTGAATGTTTATGAATGTAATGGTAATTGATGAACTCTGAAACCTCTACTACCCTTTTCCTCATTTCTATACCATTGCTCTACCTAGCTCTTCTCCTCATCCAGTAGTCATAACACCCAGTTAGCATTGCGTACAGATTACACTGAGATGTAAATGATTTTTCAAGATGGCATGGAGGGATTAAAAAACAGCATGGCTCATTTGTTTTAAAATTTCATTTTAATTAAGTCATTCTTATCTTGAAATCCCATACAAACCTATTACCTGTGCAAATTTTTATGCACTTTCTAAGTGTAAACTTTCTCATCCACACTAGTATTAAAAGTTATTAGTTTCTTAAACCTTAGTTCATAATTAGCAAAAAAACTATCATAGCCCTGCTGACTCATCAGCTCTTGCATTTGTTTTGTAATGGCATTAAAAATTGTAGAGTTTTAAGCATTTGCCAAATACCTACAAATTGTGCTTGTCAGTGATACCCATTTGTGGAAAAAACATACTGTTACTCTTGAAAACATATAATGAATGTTTTCCTCATTAGCAACAAGAACTGCTAAAACTTGGCACTTCTGATCTTCAACAGTTCACAGAGAGGCTCTTCCTAGCCTTGTTTCCTAGGAAAATGTAGCTCACACTTTTGCTGTCTATTTAATCAGCTGAATGAAAAAGAAAGCGCCTATTTGTGTCCTACATGAGTGGCAAGCACACTGTGATCTCAAGTGGTTTTAGACACTAGGGCATTTGTATACCATGTTGATTGTCTGTGCCTGAGTCACAGAAAAATCTTTGGTTGAAGCCTGAGCCCTTGAAGGCTGATTCCCAGCTGCAGGGATAGTGAAACATTTGTGAGCTTTGTTGTCATCTGTCACTTGTCTAACTTGGGGGATATTTTGGAGTGTTCAAGAGCTTCCTTGCAGATGTAGACAGGTGTGTGTAACCCACCTTGTCACAGCTTTGGAAAAGGTCAGGATGTGCATGTAGGAGACCAAGATTGCAAGATGCCCTGCAAAACAAGCCAGCTCTGCCATACTGATAGAGCTTTTTGTGCCAAAGATGGTCAGTGAGACACAAATTCTAGGTTAGATTGATCTTTGGTGCTTCCAGCATTCACGTACTACTCATTTCCTTCCTTTGGCAAAATGGGTAAGTGGTCATAATAGATATTCTATTGACTATGCCATGTGAGCTTGCAGATACCTGTACCTGTTTATTAAATGAGAGTTAAAATGTCTTCTGCCAAGGGCTAGAATATCCAAAATTAATGTTGACAAAGTGTGCACACAGATAATAACCAGGAAGTAACAAATGTGCATATTTCATGGCTGTGCTTCCAGTCAGAGAGCGTTTGTATACCCATGGTCTCACATTGATGATTTTGGCTTCTAAATTGCGCCAAAAGGTTAAGATAGACTTTCTTTGAAGTCTGAATGTGAAGATTAAAGATTCTTGTGTACATACTCCAAAAACTTGTTGCAGACCTGCTGAACCTCCATTTCATTACGTGACATTTCAGACCCCTGAGTTCACTGTCCAGTATTAGGCCTTGTACCTTTTCTGCAGTTTAAAGCGAAGTGTCACTTGAGGTTATTCTGTATCTGCATACTTAACAGCTTTGTCTTTGAGAATAGGTTGCATCAGGGGAATAACTATCCTTCTAAAACCATCCCGTGTGTTTGCTTTTTCAGAAGAAACAGAGCTTTTGAAAAACAAACCAATGGGACTTTAAAAGTCTGTAGGCAGCTCTACCTTGCAGCTTGCCATACACAGAACATACTGTAACAGATACTGAAATTTCCAGACCCTCTGACTGGGTCATGACCTGGCTCTTTCAAGCAGCGCTATTGAGGTAGTGGGACTTTCAGTTTCTTCTAACAGGCATTCCTTTCATCTCACTTGAAAGCTTTTTCCTATAATTTTCTCTTAATAATCTTCAGTAAAGGGATGAATATCTTCCTCGATTATTTTCCCTTCTTGCTTGTATTTCTGGATGACTCCCCAGTGTATCTATACTATAAGCACTCCAGGAGCAGTTTCAACATAAATAGCTGATAGCCCTGTAAAGCTTATCCAAACCCACTGCATTCAGATATTGTTAGTACCCATATAAAGCACAAGCCACTTGCCTCCCGAGAAAGGGAGAGGCCACTAAGCTTCATGTCTTCCTGTTGTCAAAAGTGAACAAAATTAGTGCCTCGATTCAGCTTGTCTAACCTTGGCCCTTGTCCAAGGCCTTGTCCCCCTAAGCTTCCTCTATAGTCATCTGGAGAAAGGGAGAGGGCCTCACCCGCTCCCTGCACCTGAAGGTTCCCTTACTAGTCATCTCAGCATTTTAATACGGGCCAAAAAGTTCTCTTCACAGTGACCCAGCATTCCTTCTCTTACTTCAACATCTTTACCACAAGGCCTTATATTGATTCACTGTCATGGGTTTTCTTTTTTGAGCATCTCAGCCCCATTGTTAGTTCTCAGGCTCTCACAGTATGGCTTTAGAGGCTCCAGGTTGTTTATTGATGTGTATGTGGAGGTTTTCTTCCCTCCTGTCTAGTATCTGATCAAAGCAATCGATAAATGACTTCTGTTATATTTCCAAACTCTTTGAGGATCTGTTACAGAGAAGGCATTACCTGCTTAATTGATGAAAATAAGCCTCTAAAAGAGACTCTTTTGTGGCACATATAGACATTTGAGAAGTGGAAAAAGGAAGAGTCTTATCCCCCCTTTCTCATGCCCTTGAAGTATGACTTGAAAGGCTTCTATGCTGTTGCTTACTGGCAACTTTTTGTCTTAGAGAGTTTTGACTTACTTACACCCACAGCTGCACCATTATACTCCAAGTTGGCAGGGTAAGCAGTGGTTTTTTTTATGTACTCTTTCACTGGCCACCGAAAGTTTGAGATTACTTGTCTCATTATATGTCCTGTGAAAAGAGCTGAAATTCTTGCAAAAATTACAGAATTAAATAGCCACACACAGCTAAATTATTGCTTAGCAGTGTAGGAATTAGGAGTTCAAAAGTACCTGATTTGCATTATTTATAATTGCAAGAGACGTAATATCTTTTTTGTGTTATACTTGACTTCTTAGGCTTTGAGAAGACCTTGATCACTCTGAAAATAATCCCACCAAAGCTTTTTCTTCATAAATCTATGGATTTTGGATCAACTCTGAAGTGTAATTAACTTGAGGAAAAAGCCCACCCCTCTGATTGACATTTCTTAGCTAGCACAGGATAAACTTGTTACATATGTCTTCTGATTCCCTCATTGTGTCTCTGGCATTCCTGAGGCATCAGAACTTGTCTCAATTCTCACTTATTCATCTCTGATTTCCCATCTTAGCATGCCAAGTGCTTTGCCAAGTGCATTAGTAAGACATTTTCTAGGTACAGACATGGGGTAAATACATCCTAACCTAACTTTACCGACCCTGATGCTTTTGCCTGTGGTCTGAAATTGCCTCAAGGTAAAATGGGCAGGTTGGGCAGATTTCATTACAGTATTTTGGTGATGCATATTTCCCAGACCTACCTTATCAATATTTTCTTAAAGATTGAACTTAATGTGACAGTGATCTCTCAGAAATGCTAAAATTCAAGCCTGTGACAGTTGATATCTATACGGCTGCTCATGGGCATAAGTGCTTCTGCAAGATCGTGGCCTCTGGGAGAGTGTTGGCAGGGATGTTTGATGGAAATTAATAGCGAGGAGCCCTAGAGGCCAAGTTAATTTTCCTCATGGAGCATAGGAGGCAATATTGTAGCTTATATTTTTTTGTATGAAATGCTATTGAATAAAGCAATTTGTCCTGCCAAAGCTCAAAATGGCTGTCAGAAATGTAGTGTCACGTTTATTTTTAGTCTGTTTGCCTAAGGAAATATGACTTCTTTGTTCATGCCATATGCATGAGTGTGTGTGAAGCAATATGTGTATAAGTGCTTAAATGTCTGATTTTGTCCCTCTCCCACCATAATATTGAGATAATGAGTCAATTTCAACCAAATTTTTGACAGGAGGACAGAGGTCTCAAGGAAATTATTTTCTACAGTGTGAAAATAGAAAGGTAGGTAAAAACAAGATACCCATTTAATTTCCTCCCATGAGAGAGAGGCTGTAGCATGAGCTCATTGTTTATTAGAAATCTGAGTGTGCACAATGTTCAAGCTGATGGTATAAGTACATATAAAGGCAAGTTTCTTTCTGCTGGTCACAGATCTGTTGTTTTTACTCATAGCAATTGTTCTTTCAGTTTTCAAAGAACCATAGGATCTTCTGGCATCTTTTCTTACACTGCTTTAAGAGTTCACACTTGTTCTTTAATAACTATTTGCTTCCAAGTGGTAGATGATCCCTGGATAGGGAATTAAAGTAAGAATTATCAAATCTGGCTTGGCTATGAACCTGCTGACAGACTGGAAGATTGTAAGCAAAAAACTTCTCTCTATATGTATGTCTTCCCTTCATGCTTTACTGTCTTTACAGTATTGTCTCTTTAGAAAGAGGGAAACTCTTTACCCTATAGACAGAGTAATCTGTTTCTTCCTGATTTAGGCTCTCCATGTTCCAAAAATCAGAGGACATTTTTCTATGTGGCCAAGGAATTTTTTTTTTTATTTTTTTTTATTTTTTTAAGTTTGGGAGGGTAGTTTATAGTTTATTCAAGTTGAAGATGTCCTTCCTCATTGTTTCAGGGGGATTGGACTAATGTTCTTTTACAGTCTCTTCCAACACAAACTATTCTATTTATGTATCATTTGCATCTTTTGCAATTCCTGTTTGTTAAACAGCTGGAAAGGTTTACCTTTGAAATAAATACATAAATTTGAAATGGGAGTGGATCTTCGTTTTTCACTGAAGCTGTTTGCTTCCCAGCTCAGTGTAACTGATAGTACAAAGTTGTACAGTTAAAATTAAAGCCTCCATTGAGTTCCAGTGGGATATAAACTTATCAAAATATGTACTCTGAAAGGCATCAGAGCACACAGCTTAAAGACCTCTATTAGATTCTCAGTGATATTTAAGTATTTTGAGATCTGCGTGCTGTTCTTCACTACATTCTCCTGTTGGAATGCCTCCAAGAGTGATCTTTATACATCTAAACTTATCAGCTTCTGCACACAGTAGTGGGTCTTCTCGGAGCAGAGTGGATGCTTTGTACCTTCTAACGCAGACAGTTATAGCAGATTTTATAGAAAGAAAGAAAGAAACTGAACGTCTTAAACCTGAACTGCTACATGTATACTGAGAATATAAAATAGAAGCAGCGACCCCCAAATGACTCTGTATTCAAACATTCATTATTTTTCTTCAGTGGCTGAATAGGAGAAGGTAAAAATGGAGATGCTTCAAATGAGAAAATGAGATGTCAGTCTTGATATGAAAGCTAATATAAAATGGAATTTCTGTCTCACAAGAGATTGGTATTTTGACACTCGGTCCCGAGTCAGGAAAAAAAAAAAAAGAAATAGCAAATTTTTTCATAGGGATAAAAAGTTATATGAAGAATTGGAGCTTGGAAATGTCAAAATTATTTGCTTCATTTCATGTTGATAATCATATTCTTGCCATACTGCACTACTCTATAGGAGTGGTAGTTCTACATCACTCACACATCCTTTCATAGAAGTTTTCTTTTTGCTTATCTCAAATTCCGCTGTGAGGAACTTTAGTCTTTCATTTGACTAAAATACCACAGGACCTGCTATGCCCAGCTATGACTGGTCATTGACTCTGATGCTAATATGCTCTTGATTTCCTGATCCCAGGGAATAAATAACTCTTCCAAAATATTTTTTCCTGGGGAGAATACTCACTCAGGTGTTAGGGAGGACATAGAATAAACAGAATTTTCTTAACCAGTATTATTTATTTTGCTTAAATACTCAAAATAGGGCCACACCACCTGTTTGTCCTCTTCCAAACAGTAGAAACATTATTGCTTTCTGATGGATCATGGGGGCTTTATGCCCTCCAGGTGGGCTGTAATACCTTTTGCTTCACATATTTGTTAATGAAGAAGATTCATCACCTCTGGTATGACCTAGAGTGTGCTGAAAAATACAGCCCCTGCATGTTTGTTTGAACTTGCAGATTGGTTTTCTTCATTTTGATTTGCAGTCCTCTGCAAACATTTCTGGCAAACATCGACATCACCAAGTTTCCTTAGTAAGAGACAACCAGGCAGATAAATAAATCAAGCAAATAAAGTATGTAAAACAATGAATTTTCCCCAGATAGCCAAAGGTGCTTTGGAAAAACAAAATTTCTGTTTGATCAAGCACAGAAAATTGCCATATGTTGCTTATATTGGCTACTGGATTTTCAGAATTCAGACTGCTTCATGTCCTGTACAAATGGCCAGCACTGTATCAAGTGCCAGTCATTATTGCTTATGCATCAGTGTCTTCTCTGAAAACAAATGTTGGTTTGTTTTTTTTCTTTGCAAACTCCAAAGAACTCTGACACTGTCAAGATGATAATTTTATTCAGCACTTTGAAAACAGCGATTTATCCCCTGTCCTACATTTGTAGGTAAAAACGTTGTTTCCATTTAGGAAAGTGATGCAAACTGATGAGAATGGGTGCTCTTAAAAACAAAGTAGAGTAAGGAAAAAGTTTTTATATGAAATCAGTAATCCAGAAAACGGTCATTTTTTGGAAAAAAAAATGTTTGCCTGAACTGCTTCTCATGGCCACTGTGTAAGGTGCATAGCTGGTGACTTTAAATAACATTTGCTCTGGAGCACAGTTAGGCCAAATTTGTAGAAATAAGAATTTCCATAACTTGTGTAAAAAGCAACATATATGGTTTAGTGGAAGGCATCCCTGCCCATGGCAGGGGGTTGGAACTAGATAGTCTTAAGGTCCTTTCCAACCCTAACTATTCTATGATTCTATGATTACCGCTTCATGCAACACCTCTTATTTTGTGCCTGACATTAAGGAAGGATCTTTATATAGGCCCTAAGGAGACATGAATGAACTTATTTTAGGATCAAGTTCTTAATCAGTATCCTGCAATAGTTTATTATTAGCAGGTGCACAGAAAAACAATGACATGATAGTTTGGGCACTTCAAATTATTCAAAGTAAGTTTGAGCATATGGCCTTGATCTTTCTCACCTGGGAATTACTTTAATTAGAAGTAGACCTGTGATGACCTTTCTTATTTTAAATCATTTTAGCAGTAATTAGTTGTTCCTGTACAATACAGAGTGCTTTTTAGCTTCCATGGAAGTAAATACCACATCTCTGACTCCAGCAATTTTGTAATTCCACCTGTCCTCCTGCCCTGTATTTTTGCAGATATATCTGTGTTTCTGTTTTTTGCTCCTTTGGGGAAAGAACTGTTTCAGCTTTTCTTTCCAATTAGTGTGTTGTTTTTATATCATTCATCCGGTCATGGGCCATATCTCTGTATTACAGTATCTGATTGAGTTTACTGCTCACTTTCTGGGTTTCTCTTTCTCAAAAAAACCCAACCCCTTCTTGTCTCATTGTGGCTAAAATTCTGAGGAAAAAAAAAAAAAAAAACCCACAACAAAACAACCCCCCCCCCCCCTATTCCGTAGAGAAACTAAAAATATATAGTCCTTAGATCACATGGATTTTTTGTTTTCAGTGGAGATGAGATAGGCAAAATTTTTGTTTTATTAATGTGAAAATTCTGCAAATAACATTTTGAAGTGTCACATTCTTCACTGCATTGTCATCTTTCCCCCAAGAAGGTGGAATATGCTTTTTCTATATTATATGATAGATGTTAAATAAGATATTATAAGCAGCTGAACTCTTTTCAGATTTTTCAAGGGCAGCCTTCAATGAGACTGCACAGTGTTTTCATGGGAGTGTATGTGTGCTATCTACCATCTTTCTGAGCCAGAAGTTGTGTCTGAAAGCAGGTCAGTGTTTCCTGGAATATATCCAGGTTCATGCAATATGGGAAAAGACTGAAAACTGCCAAGCTGTGAAGTACTTCTTTAAACACCGCTATGTAGGAAGCTTTCCTCCTCAGGTGCATGCATCCAGCAGAATAGGACAAGTTTGTGTGGCAGATTCATGACTGGTATAAGTACACATCATATTTCTGGTGGCATTTAAATCCTTCCTGCCACACAAGGAAAATCATTATTATTTCCTATCTTTAGGATGAAGAAGGTGAACAATATATATATATATATCAGTGTGAATTTACAAGTCCTGATCCATAAATCATCTCCGTGCTGAAGGTACCTCTCTTGCTAGTCCTACCTTTTCTATCTTAATTTAGCAAGTCTTAGATGGAGAGGAGCAGGTATTACAAAGATAATGTTTTTCCCCTGGCAACATCACCAGATGTATTCGTGTTCCTTTATAGGAAGTAACAGTTATTTTCATTTGGCTTTTCTCTTCACAAGATTTCAGTCTTTGGTGCCTGATTTAATTCCTTACCTATAGTGTTTGTTCTTTATATAAACGAGCTTTATAAAGAAGGAAGAGGGCATCTAATCTGAGAGCAACAGTTGACTTATCTCCATTTTCAGATCTTTTTTTCTATAGAAACTAAACCATAAATTAAAATATTTATGAAAGGCAGATTTGTTACTCTGCTAATGCCTATACTAGCTTGATTAATACAAATAAGGTTTTGATAGAACAAAGATTTAAGTTAATAATTCCTATCTGTTAACATTCAGTTCTAATTTACAATTAGCAATTGCATTAAGATTTTAAACCAAAACCAAGCCAGCAACAACGACCCAGACAGAAGCACCTTTGATATGTACTAGCTGTACTTTGAAAAAATTAATTCCATTGGTGCCTTGAGAGATGATCCTAAAGTTGCTATAGTTTTGCATCCTGCAGTCTGGCTTGCATTTCGGCTTGTCCAAAGGTGGACTGAGGCAGGTACCTTGCAATGCGTTCACTCTAAGCTGAGCACTGCCCAGGGTTAGACTTTTGCCTCTAACAGGATTATCAAGTCCAACTCGTCTTCTGAGAAATCTTTAGGGAGATGCCACCAGCTGGTCAGAGGACTCATTGCAGTCTAGAGGACATCCAGGTTGAATTCCCTGTTCGGGCAGCTCAGAAGAGTAATTTACACTCAGTTATTCACTGTCGAAGATGGTCCTCATCACCATTTGTAAAAAAGAATAGAGCTCCTGCATATATCTTGAACAGGTGTGTAATAAGGAAAGTTTCTTTACAGACAGCATCAAGATATTAGCAAATCCTATGGCAATGTGTTTTTAGACAAGTTTGCTTCTGACTAAAAAACACAAAAGCAAACATCATCTAATGAAGTCGGAGATATTGAAATTCCTGCTCATTTGATGGAGGAATTTGGCAAATGGAAGAAATCCAAGTACTGCCAACTCTGTTACTATCTACCTATTTATCAGAATCAGAATTGTATAATCATAGAATAGTTAGGGATGGAAAGGACCTGAATATCATCTAGTTCCAGCCTCCCTGCCGTGGGCAGGGATGCCTCCCACTAAACCATGCCACCCAAAGCTATGTCCATCCTGGCCTTGAACACTGACAGGGATGGAGCATTCACAACTTCCCTGGGAAACCCGTTCCAGCGCCTCACCACCCTCACAGTAAAGAATTTCTTCCTCATATCCAGTCTAAACTTCTGCTGTTTAAGTTTGAACCTGTTACTCCTTGTCCTATCACTACAGTACCTAATGAAGAGTCCATTCCCAACATCCCTATAGGCCCCCTTCAGATATTGGAAGGCTTCTGCAAGGTCTCCACGCAGCCTTCTCTTCTCCAGGCTGAACAGCCACAACTTTCTCATCCTGTCTTCATACGAGAGGTACTCCAGTCCCAGGACCATCCTCGTGGCCCTCCTCTGGACTTGTTCCAACAGTTCCATGTCCTTTTTATGTTGAGGACACCAGAACTGCA
>JANRGW010012299.1:0-15092 GCA_024733675.1 Psilopsiagon aymara | reverse complement strand
CCTCCCGGGCTTAAACCATGACAATTAACAATATTAATCACTTGATATTAAAAAAACTTCCAGCAGCTAGCACAAAATAACATCTCTGATAACAGTTTTACTCCTTACTGTAAATAGAGGCAAGAAATTACAGCTTTGACAAGCCTCTTCCCTGTTCTGTGTCAACAAATAATAAAACTTATTGTATTTATATCCAGTACCTCACAAAATATTTAACACATACCTTTGTGGTCATGAGCAACAGAATTTCTTAAATTGAAAAGGATTAAAATGTACTCTTTTCCCTTTTTCATTTTTCCAAGCTGAACAAATACAGTAAGACTTTAAAAGTCCCAGCACTTTTCTTTGTTAACTCCTTTTCAGTCCCATTCCAGCTGCACCCTGGGCTCTGTAACTGTCTCTTTGACTCCACCCTAATGCTTTCCTGAACTGTAGGTAATCTACTCAGCACAGTCTGAGCTTTAAAGAATCTGCTCAAAGTTTCTTCTTTACAATTTCAGGTATAATTTGCTATAAAATGAAGTCTTAGCCTTTATATTTCTACTTATTATGTCTGGTATTTCTATTTAATTAAATGAAGAGGCAGCCGATGAAAGCACAAATAGAATTTTACTGTTTGGTTACCAGGCTTGGTATGTAGAATATAAGGTACAATATGTATTATACATCAGAGATAGGGGGTTACTCTCTACTTGGGTAAAAGGGTGAAAGATCTCTGAGCATAAAATAGTTCCTGAATCACCAGAATTAAAGGGAGTCAGGCAGTAAAAATGCCAAATGGAAAAAAACCAAGCAATCATGTGTTATCCTTTCTTTGTAAATAAATATGAGACCTGAAAAAGTCCATACTAGATTTGAGGTTCCTTTTCTAAACCTCAGATTTTGAAGATTCTCTGTCAAATTTGTGCATGTTTTCTTTAAGAAAGTATTCAGAACACTGAATGATCAAATTCTATCAGTCATTCTTAATGTGATTTGTGACCCCTTGAATTTACAGCATATATATAGGTATAATCCACATTTCTCAAAATATGCAATATACCTATGCATATGCACATATGTATAGGCATACGTAGTAAAGTTGAAGCTCTCAAAAGCTAACGAATGTACAACACCTACAGTTAAGGAACACTAAGCCAAACAGTGCAGGGAAGAAAAAGTCCGACAACTGCATCTGTGCTGACAGTTTGTGCATTTCGTTCCAGTCAGTTGCAATGAAAAATGTCTGACTCTTTCAGCATGCCTAAAAGATAGGGTTTACAATGGAAGTATCATAGACCCTTGGTACATGTATTGGTAGCAGAACAACAAGGCACTAGCTGTAATAAGAAAACCAATTGAAGAGACTGCTTGTACAGCTGAGTGGCAGCACTAGAATTTCCAGTGTTCAGATGTAATTAGAAAACAGCTGTGAAGGAAAATCAATTGTTCCTGGTCGTCAGCAGCTAATTTTCCACAATCAGAATAAAGAATGCAATATGACATCTTTGAAATGAGCAAGTAGTTGTTTCTTTTTTGTTTATTGTTTAAACATTTTTCTGTTAATTTGTGCTATCTATTCTTTATTTGCTTCAGGACTACTCTTAAAATTCTTAGATTCTTCTACTTACTTTTAAACCTTGTTTAGCTGTGAAAACCTCTTTTACAGAGTTCCTTAAGTGAGTCATGAAGGAAGTGTTGAACAAATGCTTGTAAATTTCTCTGCAATGGTTTCATAATGAAAGACTTGTAAAATGAAAAAAGGTGCATCTCATAAAAAAATCGCACACATTATTAAGTATCTGACTATAGTCGTCAGATGCCTTGTCCTGATCTTCGAAGGGCCTTTGAGATGCACCTGTACTCTGATATGCTAATTTTCTTTTTGCTAGCATCACCAGGAAAAGGGTAGGAGGTGAAGAGGATTCTGTCCGTCACATGGCGTGAGTAACAGATTGCAAGAGGAACCCTTACAATCCAAATCATACCATCAAGTTACAGTGAGTTTGAATTCTTGCAGAAAAATATGATTTTTGAGTTGTTATAATTTATATTATACCAGTACTGTTAATATTGATTTAATCTTGCATAATGACAGGAGTTGAAATGCCAGGAGGGATAGCTATGCTGAGCTGTTTTGAGCATGTAAAATGGTGTGGTGTTTGATTAAATCACCCTCAGGTCATTTGTTTATCTTACACTGCACTTAGTCATTACATGATTTGGATCCTAATTTGCATGGCATTTGAGTTGAGAAAGCAAAATACATGCATTTGCAGCAATATGAGCCCTTGTTAGTTTGAGGGAATGGTCATTCAAAGAGAGAAATGCTCATGTGAATGTGCATTACAGGACTTCGTGCAGCTGTTCAGGGCAAACCCTGACCCTGCTCTTGTGTATTTGTACAGCACTTAGCCTAGTGGGGACCTAATCAATAATTTGAACCCTTAGGAACTACTTCTGTGCAGCCGACTATTGGGACAACCATGTTAACGGCTCTTTAGGAGCAGCCCAGGAGCAATGCCCGTTCACTGCCACAAAAGCTTCCTGCTCTGGCAGGGGTAGCAGCTGCCAGTGCCTGAGCATTGGCTTTTGGCCTTAACACCCAGATGCATGCTCTGAAACTGTGGTTGCTTCTAGAAGGTAAGCTGAGGCATAGGGTCTTTTTGCCTTTACTCCTCAGTTATCAGGGCTAGTGTGCAGACAGTGGGCTGTGGCTCTGCCTTCAGTCCTTAAGTTAGATGCCAGAGCCCAAGACCTGGACCTATCTTGTGTCACTGTTCTTAAATTAGCTTGTTCATTTAATGGCTGCAAAAGGGACACTGCTAAACCCAGATATTAAGAAAAATATGTTTAACTACAGAGGTGCAAAAACTGCCTTGCATCTTAATAATAAGGAGCTGCATCTCCCATATTTCTTTAGCAAAACAGCAGATTTCACAACTTCTAAACTAGTCTGCCAGAAAATTTCATATTGCAGCTTTGTGCTTCATATAGGAAATATTATTATAACAACATTCATTTAAACAGAGTACATTCCTGCAGAATTTTGGGGTTGCAAAATAAAAAGAGATACTTAGGATCCAGACAAAACCATGAAATATTTTCAGAGTATTAGTGAGGACAGACATACTGCCATATGTAAGTTTCTACATAGGAGTTATAAGGTATTATATTTCCTTGGCAGGATGCATAGAAAGCAATGAAATACATCTGAGGTATGATCTGTTTATTTACTCAGAATAGTGGGACTGATTTTAGACTGCACATTAAACACTGGCAGTGGAGTTACTTTTTGGATAAAAGTCTAAATGTCTACTCTCCTACTTAACAGCAATCTTACATCACCAGTCATTCTGTAACTGTGATGATATTTCTCCTTGTTTGCACCAACATAGATGAAATTAAAATAAAGGTCAAATGGTTTCCCAGATTGAGTAATTTATTTACCTGTGGCAGCTTCAGAGTCAGACCAGGCAGATAGAGACCAAAGGCTACATCATCCAGGAGTTCAGTAACACCCCTTAAATGAATCCAGCGATCTCAGTTCTGTTCCTAGGGGATAAATGTTTCCTGACAATAGGCAAGCAAACAAACAAATAAATTAATAAAGAAGTGCCATCACAACTGGCACTCGTGCTGAGAAATCTCTATAAAGGGGTCAAACAATAACGCCGAGAGCTGAGGGGACACAGAGAACAGACTATTACATCTTCCAGACAGTTTCTCAAGTTGAAGATAGTTAATGAGGCAGCAGTGTGCCAGGGAGGGTGGTGGAGTTGCCCATGTTGTGTCTGACTAGCAAACCTTTTATGGACATTGAATTTGCATGGAAATTCTTTTCAAGCTGAAAACTGAGCAAAAAGAATTTTTCTAAATGACTGAAAAAAAACCTATTTGAAATGTTTAGGGTGAGACTAGTGAGTTCTTTACCTGATTGGCAAACTATGGACTCATGTGAAGGTTAAAAAATCCAGTAAAAGCATAATTTGTGGGAGCAACAGTGGCTTTGGGAATGCAAACAGGCGATGAGCAAGCAGCATAAAGTATTTCACATATGCAGAATTTGAAAGAATTTATTAATACAGTGTTTTGCAATTAAAAAATTAATAATCCTGTGGAATAAATTTACAACATGAGGGTAAGAAAAATGAGATGCTGTCCTGATGGCTTGTGGTGGCAGGTTCAAAGAAGGGAAAGGACTCAAAAAGGTATGATATGAGAGGAAACAGTTTAGAATTGAAAGAAAGAGCAGAAAAGGGAGGGTATAAGAAGTGATTAAAAAAAATCACCTGGAGACATAGAATTTTGGATGAGTTAAATAGAAGGAAGGCTATTGAGCCAAGCAAAGATTTGCAGGATCTCTTAACATTTTCCTTGATACATATATTCCACAACAGTGTTTTATTTTCAACATTAACACAGCTAATTGTATCTACTTAAAAAGACATTTGCTGCTTGTCATTCAGTTAGTTGTGCAGGGGGAAGAATTCTAATGACTGAGCAACAAAGTTTAAAAAACAATGATATTCTGGAACAGAGAGTCAACCCCAAATTTCCCCAGATTCACCCATGCTAAGTCTCCCTTCTTGCTGTTGTGTTTTCGACCTCTGAGCTTTTTGCAGGTGACAGCATTAAGATTCCAGAAGGCACAGGGGGGCATTGAAATTCCCTGCAAGCTCTGAATCTCTCTCCATTGATCGGTGTATCAGTCCATGATGCAGTCATGCACAGATGTTGCACAATAACAGCAGCAGGTTACAGAGCTCTAAACATATTTGGATTTAATGAAAAAAAAAAAAAAAACAACAACCCTGTAAATGTTTTAAACCCTGCCACTTCTTCCTTTTTGTCATAAAGCAATGGCTGTTGTAGCTAGAAGATGGCTCATTCTTTTTGTAGACTACAGTTGCTTCAGAGATTTTGAAAGGGGAAAAAAAGAACAGAAAACATGGCATCTGAAAAATAGCATAGACAGAAGAAGAAGGGGGAAAGCAGACACTTGAGAAATTTTTCAAGCATGATTCTTTGTCTTCTTGAACTCTGATTTAAAGGTTGCTTAGCAACAGTGGCAGTAACAGCTGGGACACCCTTGATCTTGTTGTGTAAACTATTAAAAATAGGTGATGGAAAGTGGCACCATGGAAACAATGATAATTCTGAAGCAGGTGTCTGCAGTGCTGCTTTTCAACTTAATGTCAGAGGTGTAAATTACAGAATTACTTTCTCCCTTTAATCTGAAATTTTATGAAGGAAGGAAGGAAACTTTATATTCCCAAAATGAAATAAGACTGATGATAGCATTATCTCATTCTGTGGCACTGACTTCTGATTACTGCTTTACATAGTTTCTTTCCAGAACCTTTAGAGGATCTTCATTTCCAGAGACTGAGGTCGTTTCACTCCAGTGAATTACTGAAACAGTCCTTCAGCAAGGGGCAAAACTGGTATTTATGGTATTAACCTCAGCTATGAAAGGATCATAACCTTGATTTCAGCTGGACAGTTTAGCTAAAGACTCACCCTGAATTACTATTATTAAAATAATAATCTGAAAATGCGTACATTTTATGGGGCAAATAATCATAGCTAGGATTAATAAACATAGTCAATAGAATCCGCAATGTTCATTCTGAAAACATTCAGTAACCCAGGGTCATGATTTTGTTAATATGACTAGTAAATCAGGGGCATGCAGAAGACAACCAATTCTCAGAAACAGTAATTGTCTGCCCTTTGAAACAGGCTCCATTTAAAGCTCTTATATTCCATGTTCATGTTAAAGCAAGTAAAATATCCTTAAAACCATGAGACAATATCTTTTATTAGGCTAAAAGTTCTGATTGTAGATAAAACTTTCTGTATTACTGGGGACATTTTTATGCATTGTTAACTTAGATATTGCAAAACAGAAAAACTATCCCTGGCCAATGTCAAAGTTGTATTTATATATATTTATCAATTTATTTACTTATTCTTTGCAGTAAGAAGTAAACAAAGTCAAATGTTCAAAAAGACTCAGAGGTCTCTGTCATGTTGACATCTCTGTCCTTACTCTGTCGTCGGGGATACTTGCATTCTGGTTGACTAATAATCACCCGTTGCACAATTTAAACATAGAACTATCTGGAAAAGAAGAGCATAAGGAATTGTTTATCTGGCCAATAAATCTGTAGCTATGAATTTAAACAACAACTACCTAGGATATTCTGACTGACTGAAGGAACTCCATCTTTTTGCTGCTATAACTTTGAAGAATTCAGCTGATTTTTTTTAACATGAAATTGAAAATTATTGTCTCTTCTGAGCATCTTTCCTGCTGCTGAGATTGGTACATTGTTAAAGCACTATATCAGTCCTTCTTTTGCTTATCTTGGAAGAGAGAAATTAGGGACTAGAATGCATAATTCTGGTATTACGTTGTAGTGCACTGTACTATTATTAGAAGATATTCTGAGTCTCATGCTGAGATAGGCTAGAGCTGGCATGTAATGGCATTGCTTCCCAACGAATTAACTTCTACAGCAGCCTGGTTGTAAAGTAAATTATGGGTATAAACCCTTTGCATTTTGGTTTACAGAAAATTTCATAGAAACCTTTACTGCATTCCTTGTTGGGTGGGCAAACCAAGAGTATAGGGTATCATGAAAACCCCAGACTGTTTCTTCTAATCTAATTTAGTCTTACATATTTTCATACACTTTTAGACAGAACAATTACACACAGACACATTCAAGTAGTCAGACTGACACTGGGCTGTATTTGAAAGAACATAATAGTATTAAACATTTGTGCTCATCACACGTTTCTTCAAAGACTCTTCTGGAGTGTGTAAGAATGATGTACTAGCCAAACAGATAGACTTGTGTTCTTGACCTCTATGAATTAAGCGAAGTTCCAAAACTGACTTCACAGAAGTCAGTTCCTGCCGATAGTTTCATAGGAGCCATTCTGCAATAATCTAGTAACACTGAATTTTTTATTTTACTCAATTTTTTTTTGTGAAGTAACATATTTGACTTAATTTATCCTACTCTGCATGAAAATCAGCCTGTCCTACTCTGCAACATAGATGAATGGAGAGTTCTCTAGAAACGTAGGATTCATTCAGAGTGTTTCATCATTTGGTTCGTATTGATAGTGGGTGGTTCACTTTAAGCCACTTTAAAAAGTTTTACTGGGGAATTTAGGGAATGGGGCTTTTTTAAACTTGTGGCATATTCAAAGGCTGGGCTGGCAGCTACCAGAAAGGGGAGTGGAATAGAGACTTCTCATTTTTAACATGTGTATGACTCTAATTTAAAAAATCATCTGAAGTCAATAGAACTACCTAAGGAATAAAATAGTATATTAGCTATAATACCTCTTATAGATTAAGAAAACATTTCAAAACCTGCATCTGATACTGAGAAAGTGTCATGGAAATTATTAAATATGTTCTTTAAGGATTTTGAGAAAAATAAAATTTACCACAGGTATGACTAATCAGTGTCTTCATGTATCTATTACACCAAAGCACTCCTTGTGTTCTGTCAAGAACTATGCCAGCTTAAATACTTTACAATATCACGGAATTAACAAGTTACCTTCACTATTTCCTAGTGTCTTATATTTTTTTGAGATTCCTGAATTTCAGTATAAAGAGATGCATTTTACTCTAACTTAAACAGGGGAAGTTTAGGTTAGATATAAGGAAGAAGGTGAGGCACTGGAATCGGTTGCCCAAGGAAGCTGTGAATGCTCCATCCCTGGTGGCGTTCAAGGCCAGGTTGGACAGAGCCTTGGGTGACATGGTTTAGTGTGAGGTGTCTCTGCTGGTGCAGGGGGGTTGGAACTAGATGATTTTAAGGTCCTTTCCAACCCTAACTATTCTATGATTCTAACAACAACCAGAGTCATCAAAGTAAGATATCACAGGCAATGAACTCCATTTTCAGAAGGATTATCAGTTAGGAAACATTGTAGAACCACATCATTAGCATACCAAAGCACTAGACAGCAACTTAAGTTATGTTCTTAAGTGAAGAAAACTTTTAAGCTGACATTTTATCATAAATGTGTCTTCTCCATTGGAGGACTTTGAGGCATAAATCCAGGGGAGGGATAATCCCAGTGTTTTACTGTTAACTAAATCTTTAGATTCTTTTGCACAGTTTGCTAATGTGTTTTTCTGGGAACTGGTACTTTACAGATTTTTTTTGCCATAGCATTTTATAGGCCTCTAAAACCTTGTTTTCTTCATTTTTTCCTTATTTGCTACCTGCATTGAAAGCCCATGCATTTAGAAGATACAAATTTTCTCATATCAGTCCAAGATCAGTAATGAGACCTCACAGGAATTTAGGGCTATTGTGGGTCTACTGGTAGGCTCTGTCAATCAGTTCTAAGCACAAGGTATACCTGGTTTCTTCTCTAACACGCATATTACAAAGCCCTAGCACCACACATTCCACTAAACAAGGTTTTCTTTATTTGAAGGAGCTGGTGAGAATAATTAAAACTACAAAGGTTTATCATGTTGCTTGATGTACTGCTGCAATGGTCTATAATATTCAGCAAGGAAAAAATGCAACCAATGTAATCCTGGACTATGTGTTGGGGCTGAAATTTACTCTAATTGATCACCTTATCTGGCAGAAGAGTTGCCTGGAGGCTTTTCATGTGGATTCTGAGACTACAAACTCTAGTTTATCTGCTCTTTTCTGTGTTTGTATAAAATCAAGCATTAAGTCCCTGATTTAACAAGGGGAAACCCCTGAAGATGCCCTTTACAAATGAAATAAACTCAAAATAGCCACATTATTCATAGTATTACAAATTTTCCTATACGCCTTATGTCTCCTCCCCATCAGCAGTTGTCACCAACCATTTTTTTCCCTCTCTTGTACTGATAGAACTGATGACTGAGGTGAAACAGGAAGGGAATGAGGAGTCATCCAAAAAAAATCCTATACCTTAACCTGATTCCTCTGAGCAGTTTGGGAAGGGGGAGGAGTAGGGGCTGCTCTGGGTGCTGGGGTGTTAGAGAAAGCTGTAGGGCTGACAAGTCTCTGCACACTTCTATCTCTGGTATCTGCAGAGTTTGGAGGTTAGCCTAGCGCTGTGGGACACACTGGGGGCCAAATTGCAGACAGCTTTGAATGGCATCCCCGTGTCACAGGGAGAGGATAACTATGGGGAAGGGCTCTCAGGTAGGGCTGGTTCAGTAATGCCTATCAGTGCACTCAGGGCTCTGGTGCCTTTCTCCTTTGTCAGAAGAGAAATTTCTCATCTGCGTTTCAGTCTTCTGTCCACATCCTCCACTCTCTCTTTTCCAGCCCCTCTGTCTATATTTGCTTGTTTCAGCATTTTAAGGATCTGTGTACGAGGCTGTTTTCTGTACATGCTAGCAAATAAACATATGGAGCAGCCTAACAAGTCTATGCTCTTGCTGTTCACTGCCTGCTGGGCAGTATAATGAACTACCAAATAAGTGTTTGCCAGCAGTATCCTGAGATTAATGCTTAAAAAAAACAACAACAACAACAAAAAAAAACAAACAAACAAAAAAAAAAACAAACAAAAAAAACAACCTAAAACCTAGGTACAGTAATACAAGAATTGAAAACCAGACTAACAATATTCCGTACTTCTCAGAAAGGTTGTATTTTATTCTTGCTATGCTTTGACAGGTATCTTCCCACCAGGACTGCAGTTTGCAATGTAGAAATTAATTCGATGTTCAAGATAATTAAAAACACATTTCTAAGTGCTTTTGGGAAAAAGAGATAAGGAATGAAGGGCCAAGTTCTTAAATGGACTTATAGAGAATGATTTTACAGTTCAGGTCCCCTCAGCATCCCTATTAAATTTTAAAGTTACTTTCAGTCCTTTTTCAGATTTAAAGTATCAGCAAAACAATTATGGACAATTTTGTCAAATAAATTTCATGTTAAAAGGTTGTTTTGTTCAGCATTTTTCTTTTTTGTTTGTCTGTGGATTCCCCCCTGCTCCTGCGCTCCTCTCAGTAACAGCATTTAAATGGGTCAGCGAAAACAATATTGTATTCACAAGGAAAAGCATAGAGAAAGATGAGGGGTTTCATAAGGATGTGTTGAACATCTAGATGCAAATATGTGCAGTGGAGATTTCTTTTCAAGAGGGATACTACAACTGCTAGCAGTCTCAGAAAGCCTAACTCAGTAGGCCTCCAGCAATAGGTCTGTGACCTGGCACCCATGAGCCAGCAAAATGTCCAAGAGACCTCTTACAAAATAGAGCTGGCTTCACCTTCACATTTGCATAATCTATGGAAATGATGAATAGACGATGAGGTTTGCCTGCGAACTTCACCCCATCCTCGCGAAAGATAAGAGGCACTTCCTTCACTTTTTTCTTTTTTTTTTTTCCTAAAATCCTTCCAAAGTTTCATGTGACTACTTGAGGAATAAAAAAATCCATCTGTTGATAGCTTTTTCACTGAGATTATGCCTTTTTAGTGCACTCATATCTGAAATCAATACATATGCCTTCTGATTAGCCCAAGAAGGGAGAAAGAAGTGGGACCATTCAAATTCAGTGGAGCAAATTATGTTTTCTGTAACATAATGCAATTTTGGCCACATGTTACATATTTATTGAAAAAAACTGCTCATTCGTGTGCTCGGGTATTCTGTTTTATTTTTCATTTACTTACTTATTTATTTATTTTTAGAATATGCTGTTCTTTTCGAGGCTCACTGTCCCTTCTGGCACTGGAACTACATAATATGAATTTGTGTGACATCACATAAATTTCCATAGCAGGGGATTAGGATATTGCAGACATGGGATTAGGTCCACTTGAAGGATCAAAGCAAAAAAAGAAGTGAGATGTGAAGAATATACATATTTTACTTTTTTTTTTTTCCCAAGCAAACAAATATTCAGGACAATAGGGTGAAAAAGAAAGCAGCTGGCCAAGTAAATGTTTGTAATTTAACCCGGACACCTGATCTATCAGAATACTGGATTTTACCTAATATATTTTTTACCAGTAGAAAATTTTTGAGTTGCTTGTTTTCTTTTTCTTTTCACTGCAGCATTGTTATTTATACAGAATCTGAAACAATATCCTGGGGCCATTTTAATACAGTTTAGCATCTTGTATTCATGTGCATCAGGGAACAGCTACACTTTCCATTCACGTTGCTAAGTTATTGCAGTACATTTTGTGGTTGATTTTTCCATTGATGATAAAGCAGTGTATAATTAGCATTGAATAACTTATTCCATAAATTCAGACTAATTTTCCTCTTTGTGTAATATCCACGAATAGATAAAAACATATCCCTTGTTTCATTTCACTGTAGAATGAAGAAAGCTTTCTGGTTTAAGCTCTGTAGGTTTGTAAACATTGTGCTGCTATTATTCAGTTACTGAATTTGGATATTAAACAAGTGTTTGATAACATGATTTTTCACCCACTTGCTATAATTTTTTATTATTTAATTTAAAAAGTGCTACAACTTCAGGATGAGAGAGGCATCTGATAAAAACTGGAATGAATTTGTTGAATACAAGAGTTGCTTTTTGAGACTGAAGGAAGAAAACTGAAGCAGCTTATTATGTGTAGAGACATTCAGGATAAAACAGAAAATTATAAAAATGCAAAACCTACTGGGTCCAAAAAAATCCACTTTATTTCTCAGCAGGAAACTGAAATATCTCAAACTTCCTTAAAAGAGACTATGATTTCCTTCTTATAGAATAACTGGTTCATTAATCTGAGGAACCTGAGCTCTAATTCATTGAGAAAAGTTGGAAAAAGATGCATGATTTTAAAATTTCTTTTTCTTATTACTTACCTTCATTAAGCTGCAAATCTTATCTTCTTTGTTGTCCAAGCAATTATCAGTTTTGCTTTCATATTTGAGCATGATAAAGTAAAACTACATGGAACAATGTCTTATTTTATTGGAAATTTCCATAGTGGGTCTGAAAATGTGTGTATTTAAATTTAAGTGTATACCTTATGGTCTACCTCCATACGTAAATGCTGCTTTCCCTGAAGGTGAATGAAGAAGTCCATCTATCACATAATCAGAGAAAGTAAGCTTAATGATCAATCCATTTTGATTACCTTTTAATTTTCTGTCCAGCTGTAGGCGTTGCCAAGAATAGTCAAGTATTCTGTGTTTAGTTGGTGGATGTTATGATGAGGGAGTCTTCTGTTAGGGAGTGTGGGGTGAACAACAGAAGTGTTTATCCAGACTTTGGTAGGTTTGCATCAGTGCATTAGTTCCTTGAAAGTGACCATGCATGTGTGCATAATTATTTTTTAAAATAGTAATGAAGTGATATGCACTACAAAGTATTCATTTAAGAATTTTGAGTACTTATTATAGTGAAGCAATCAGCTGAGATAAAACCAAAGTGAATGAAGAGCAAATGGAGTTCCTTATTTGACAATACTGAGCTCTGATCCCTAAATCAACCAAAACATCTTCCACATTTCCCTGCAAACTTGATGAATTAAACCTTGCCTTTGAATTAACTTTGTAAATTAGACTCACATACCGTGAGTAAATTAGACATAGGCATTCAGTGACAATGCATGACTGACAGAACCATCAGTAAAACTAATTGCATATGGAACTTAAAGATTTCACTGGAAAATTCTTCCTTGAAAATAATTATGAGCATTCTAGGCTGTGCACTCAAGACTCTAGAGTCTGAAGAGCTTAAATTAAAAAAAAAAACCCAACCAAAAAAATAAACAAAGAAAAAGAAAAAGAAAAGAAAAAGAAAAAAAAGAAAAAGAAAAAGAAAAAGAAAAAGAAAAAGAAAAAGAAAAAGAAAAAGAAAAAGAAAAAGAAAAAGAAGAAAAAGAAAAAGAAAAAGAAAAACCAAGCAAGAGTGAGTGAGAGCATTTTCTTGCCAGGCATATTTATCCAAGCTCACAGCTCAAGATTAATCCACAAGGGCATAGAGGCAGAAGATTAAGGAACTAAAGACAGTCTTCATTCCCTGCTGAATTTTATTTTTACTTTGAAGCTATTTGAAGGAATATGTCCAAAATATTACATTCTGTCAAGCACAAGACATTGTTCATGAAACAGATGTCCAATACATTTGTATCATCTCTGTAGTGGCACACACATACAATTGCACAAGGGAAGCTATAGTCTCACAGTAGCTGCAGAGAAATTTATCATATGAGAGTAAGACATCAAAAAAAAAAAAAATCCCGTTTGCCTTGTTTTCAAACAGTGTTAGAATTAAGGTTATATTTACACTGAGGAGGGCATGGAAATTTTGATAGAACATACATAGCATTTTTAAGGGGTTATGAAGCAGCAAGCTAAAATCCTCATCTAAATTTGAAAAACTCAGGAATCACAGAAATCATGGGCACTCTAAGTACCCACTACAAAATAAGAACAAAATATTTAAAATTTAATGAATGCTAAAGTTTAGCCTTAAAAGTATGATAGTCAGTCAATCATACAGCAGAAATATGTTCCAAAGACATTCATACAGTCTTACACAGCACACCAAAAATTTAACTGAATAAAATCTTGATGTGTACATGCAGACAACTAAAAGATTCAAAGTAGAATGTAACGTGTCAAAGCGTGTGTTGCAAACCAGAAATTGTTTAGTTTTAATACTGCACTGATAGATTACCATTTGCCAAAGATCATTTTTTGCCATAATATTGTGTGGTTAACTGTACTAAAAAAAAAAAAAAAAAGCTTTTAAAATTTTAAATAAAAATAAAATTGTAGCATACAGCAAACATGTCATGTAAATTGCCAAAAAAGATATGAAATAGGATCTGAAGTGAACTAAAACTTAGAAAAACAATGGAAGAGAAAAATTGCCATAAATGATGCAGTAACTTGGACAGGTAAGAGAAGAAGTAATTTTCTGTTCATTCATGAAATCAGAAAAACTGAAAAGAAGGCATTGATTCAGGTAATGGAAAACACACAAGAAAGAAAAGACCCAGATGAATTAAAGGACTATATAGATTAAAGTAACTTGCAGTTATCTGATCATAGAAAAGTTGCAGAAAAAGATTTCTGGAAGAAAGCTAGTACAGAACTATCAGAAGCTGTCATGAGTATATGCAGGATCAGACTTCTACCCTGCACTGCTTTTTAAAATTCATCGCAGCAAGACTACTGCTATGCACAATGTATTATTCTTGTCCTCCTGCAGTTATTCTGGGGTGGTTTATTCTTAGTTCTACAGTGTCCTAGAAAATCAAGCATTTTTGAAAATGACACTACTTAGCACAGACCTTCTCAACGTGACATATAAGTGATCCCTTCCTTGAATACTTTCTCCTTTAAACTGTACAAAAGCAAGGAGATTTTGTGGCTTTAGTTTTGAAAGGAAATTCAAGGGTGAATGAAGCACCTAGATGATTGTGTATGTTAGTTTCTTCAACCAAAATTCAGAACTTATCTATCCAAGATGAAGTTATGATTGACTTTAAGAAGTGATAAAAGCTTCTGCTAACTATATGGAAAAAATTTAACCCCAAACAGTACCTGTCCCTCTCTCACAGGACAGTGATAAGCAGTTGCTTGAAAAGGCCAAATACCCAGATATTAACTGATGTGAAAGTAAACTGCATATGTACAACACATAAATCAGGGATCAGAAGCACAGGAACATTTCTGTTGTAAAATACTTATGGGCAATCTTGTAAGAAAAGCAATACTGGATTCAAGACAATTTGCAATTGCTTTTAGAAGAGAAAACATATAAGAAGGCTATGCTATTTTTCTACCCCAGATGTTGTAAGTCAAGAGCCAAGGAAATCTTGGTGTTGGTTTTGGCTGGGATAGTTAATTTTCTTCATAGGAGCTCATATGGGAATATGGCTTGAATTTGCACTGAGAAGAATACTGATAAAACAGAGATGCTTTTGTTATTGCTGAGCAGCACTCACAGAAAGTCAAGGCCATTTCTGTTTTTTAACCCCACCCCACCAGCCAATGGGCTGGGGTGCACAGGAAGCTGGGAGAGGACACAGCTGAGACAGGTGACCCCCAACTGACCAAAGGGGTGTTCTACACCGTGCAATATTATGCTCAGCACATAAATTTGTGAGAAAGAAGGGGGGGGGGGGGGGGGGGAGA
>JANRGW010012297.1:0-10224 GCA_024733675.1 Psilopsiagon aymara | reverse complement strand
GGAGGGGAGGGGCGGGGCGGGCGCGGGGCCTCGCGGGCGCACGTGGGCTCCCGCCGCCAGGTACGGGGCACGGTGCGCGGTGCGCGGGGCCAGGCCGAGCCTCAGGGACCCGTCCCGGTACGGGTGAACGGCACCGGCCTGAGGCCTTGGGGGGGGTGAGGGGGCATCCCCTGCGCCTGCGGTCGGGAACGGGACGGGGATCCCGGCAGGGAGCAGGGAGAGGAGGTCTCCGTGCTTTGGCGGTGGATAACCGGGGTCCCGCCGTCCGGGTGGTGACGGCTTGTGTCCCGCAGGTGATGTGAGGATGACCATGGCCCAGGCGGGAGCCGTAGTTGCAGCTGCCACAGGACTCCTCGTCTTCTTCCTGTACTCCTCTATCCACAAGGTTGAGGAGGGGCACCTGGCCGTGTATTACAGGTACTGCCGCCTGCCAGCGCCTCCGCGGCTTCTGTAGCCTGCCCTGCGTTTCTACCTCTCAGCTGGGGTTCATCCCTGGCCCCAGATCCCTGCTGTGCCCTTTGTTTCCCTCCAGGCTTTGCCCTGAGGTGGGCAGGCTGTGTTGTTTCTGCTCTCATACAACATGGGACCGGGTGGCGTGGTTCTGTACAAAGCTGTTTGGAGTTTTGGGCTTCCTGAATCCTCCTGCTCCTCCTCCTTCCTCCCCTTTTCTGGGTCACAGTTTGGTTTTTAACGATTAGCAGGACTAAAGCTTTCAGTCCATCCGAGCTTTTCACATCTGTTGATCTCCCTCTTTCATCGAGGGTTGTCACCTCTGTGTTGTGCTTTGGGTAAGGGACTGTGCCGCACACACTGGGGGGATTGAAACTGGCAGCGTTGCATCAACTGCTGGATTTTTCCATGGTTACTGGTGAACTATTTAGAGAGGAAAAAAATCTGTGTTCTTGAAGCTCTCTGCGATGTTGGTTATGGAAGAATTCAGCCCAATCTGCCTTCTCTGAAAGTTAGTTGCTGACAGGCCTGAAGCAAATGATTGCTGAATTGCAGCAGGCAAGTATCATACGCAGTCAGCCCCTTTGTAGGACAACTGGTGGCAGGTTTGGTGCAGGTGAGTGCTGTCATTTGTAGTGCTGCAGCTGTGACTCCTGGCAGTTGGAATGTGCTCACTCTCAAAGCTAGCACTTGATGTTTTCCAGCTGTGTGAGCCTTTTCCCTGTGTTCCTTTCTGTAGGGGTGGCGCGTTGCTGACTAGTCCAAGTGGCCCCGGCTACCACATCATGCTCCCGTTCATTACCACCTTCAAATCTGTGCAGGTTTGTGTCTTTCCGCCTTGGAAGAGGATGGGTGGGAGAGGTCGTTGGTGAGGATAATGCTGGATGTGGGTAGCAACTGGCATTTGCAAAAAGGCCTGATAATGTGGTAGTTGGAGTAGCAGCTCCTCAAAAACCCTTGGTTCCCTCTGCCTTAAGTGCCAGACCCAGCTGTGTGCTGAGACTTGTGCTTTTGATGGGATCTCCACCACATGCATGTGTGTTGCCTGGGACAGGAGATGTGTTGCTCAGGGAGAACAGGCTGTGTTTGTGGCACTGTTTCCCAGGAGAGCTGCAGGCCTTAGTGCCACAGGAGCCAAGAGTAGGGCAATGAGCACAGCTGCCTTTCTGACTCCCAGAAGGCAGCTGGAAAGAAGTCTGTTTTCTGCCCACATCTACAAGGATCAGGAGGGAGGCAGAGGATGCATTTTGGGCTTTACTTTCCCATGTGGGAGTCTGGGTGCAGTGTGTTTTTCCTGCAGAATGGAGTGTTTTGGTGAGCGGTGGTTATCTTCTCGTTGCAGACCACGCTGCAGACTGATGAGGTGAAAAATGTGCCTTGTGGGACAAGGTATGCTTAACTTCTGTATTTCTAATGGTGATGGGTTGATCTGTCATGTGGTTTGCAACAAGTCATCTGCAGTGCAGTGACACAGAGGCTGAAAAGTACAGGCACATGCCTTGAAATTAGTTCCAAACATCACATACACACCAAATATGCATCACACGTGGAAATAGCAGGAGGATGGGAAGGAGCTCTCTTTTTTTCTTTGCTGGAATTGCTATTTGGAGGGTATTTGCATTTATAGTGACAGTCTCTTGATTTGTCTTGCTTTCTTCCATCAATTGCTCTGACAGCCTGGTGCCTGTGCTTTGGTCTGTCCTTTGCTTTGCAGTTATTTCTAGTTTAAGTCTTGTGGCTAAATACAAGTGCTGACCCCAGTGTGGGCAAAAGTCAGTGGTGAATGGGAATCCCCATGATGGGAGATGGCTCATTTCAAAAGAAAGAAAGCTGAAACAAAGGCGTCTCCTGGAGTAACGTGTGCATTTTTGGAATTGACATCTTACATGTAAAGAGAGAGTGAGAAAGAATAAGGGAGGATCCCGTGCATAGGTGGCACCTGCCTGCTTCTGAATTGAGCTGGATTAGCTTTTGTCAGCACAGACTGTTGTATTGGTTCATTCTCAAGTTAAAGTGATGGGCTAAAGCCAAAACTGGTGATTCTCCTTGGGTTTAGCTTTAGGGTACTCAACAATATTTCTGTTTAAAGGAAAAAAGACTACATTCGGTATGACTTGAATGCAGCCAGGCCTTTGTGGTCAGGTAAAGAGTCTTTAGGTCAAGCAAAAAGTAGTTGCAGAAAGGAGTAAGACTCATTATGATCTGTATCCTTTAAATGGCACAGTTAAAAAGCCATCAGAGTTTTAGCAGTGTGTTTGGTGGCAAGTTTTAGCTCATAAGTAGCATAAATAGGAGTAATACCTCACTGGTGGGGTGCTATAAAACAGCATCACATCCTGCTGTCCTGCAGGCAGAACAAGCAAAGCTTTCCCCCAAAGCTTAGCCACAGCAGATGTGCTAACAGAGCCCACGTGAAACTGTGCTGCTTTGACTCCTTTTGAGCAGGGAGGCTGGACAAGGTGACTTCCAGAGGTCCCTGCCAGCATCCACCATTCTGTGCACTGTGACTGAAGAGGTGAATGTTCTGTTTAATTCTGCATAGGAAGTTCCTCTTCTGTTTCAAAGCTGTGGGTTTTGGTTGTGCAAAAGAGGTGGGTGTGAAGTTACAGGTACAAAACATGCTTTAAAACACCACCCAGCTGGTAAAGCAGTTCCAAGTTAATCATTGAATATATTTCAGACCAAAGGTCTCAGGAGCCCTGTCCATTTTTAAGGTATTACAGCAGAAGCCTTTAAACTTGCTGCATTTGGAGTCAAAGTCTGCAACTGCTTGGTGCCAGAGAAGCTTTGAAGCCACGTTTCCATAATAAAACGTCAGCTTATACGTACCAAATGGATCAAATCCGAAGTTTCACTATCCCGGTTCAAAGTCCATTACACGAATAGATCCTAAACAGTTTAATTCTCTGTAATTGTCTATTAAGCCATCACATTTTAAAGGCTGGGGTTCTCTGTTACCATATTCATATTCCTGTTTCCTGTATTCTCAGCTGCATTAAGAAGCTTCTGAATGGCTCTGTGGGTGTCCTGTCCCCAGTTTCTGCCTTACCTGTTCCTATTTATACTTGACAGCATTAAGTGAATTCATTAAAGAGAGATTTTAAAGTACTTTGGCACAAATGACTGGTTTTCATAAACCAGCTGTTACCCCAGAGACAAAACCCATTCCATTCCAGCAGGTAGAATATGTTTCTGCTCTAAGCTGTGAATTGCCTCTGGTGCCTGAGGTTTCTGTCTTTCCCCAGCAAGAAAACGTGTGTGCAGGTTCTTGGAAAGCTCAGCAGTTTCCTCATGGCAGGTCTGCTCATGCCCAAAAACTGATGGAAAACCGAAGTTTAGGACTAGTTTTAGAAAAGGGAAGTATTCCCAAGGACTGACTCAAAGAATTTAGTCAGGAAAAAATATACTCCTAGTTGTATTATTTGTGTAATTCAGGAAATAGCTTGGAAATGGTGTTGTACAGCTGCTGCAGAAGAGAATAGGGCAGGTAGCCTTTTTCTTACGAGCTTAACTGGAAAGACTCATGCTAAGTGTTGTGCAGGTTTTGCAATGCCAAGGAACAGTGAGTAGCCGGGCCACTAAGCAGTGACATTGCTCAAACATTAGACGTTTACTGCAGAGGTGTGAGAGTCCTCTTGTGCTTGTGCTGCAGAGCATTGGCAGGAATGCAGATGGAGCACTGGGGGAATGCTGTTCTGGGACAGATCCCTGTTTGGCAGCCAGTCATATGGAAAAATGTGGCATGAATATTGCAGGTGAAGGTACTGCATTAATCCCTGTATGTGTAGACAGACCAGATCTGACCTTTAAGCCCAGTTTTCACATGCTCTGATTGCCTAATGTGGTGTGGTGTTGCCTGTGGTCAGCTCTAGCAATAAGCATTGGACCTTTGCCTGGTTTTTAAATGGCAATGTCCTTCAGTTTTTCCCTTGTTTTTGCCTGGCCTGGCCTGGCCTAAGCTAAAATCCTAAATCCCAGGCCTGCTTTCTAATGTTAGCTCCCTGTACGCTTTCACCTTGTACTTTAAAGTTGGGCAGTGTTGCTGCCTGATTGTGCCTGAACTTCCCCCAGGTGCACATGCTCTATGTGTTGATCCTCCTTTCAGACTTCCTATAGATTTCTTCTTGTTTCTGTCTTCCCTGAGGCAGAGCCTGCTCTTACTGACCAGCCTCATGAGCAGCTCTGCAGTGAGGACCTTGGGAGCTGCAAGTGGCCTTTACAGAGGCTGCAAGTGCCGGTTTAGAAAGGCTGCAGAAGCTGCAGTGGGGAGTTGTTGGAATTCTCCCTTTGAGAGTCACCCTGCCTTGCATCTAGCAAGAAGCAGGCTTAGGCAAAGAAAGATGTTTGGGGTATGGTAGTGGCCTGTTGAGCCCGAGCCAGTGGGTAAGCCATAGAGACTAAAGGGCAAGTAAACCAACGAGCTGTGGATGAGGAGAGGATTTGTACAGTTCTAGCTCAACACGGTGTGTGAATTGCCCCAGATCAGTGCAAGATCCTCTGCTGGAGCAACTGTCTTGAAGTGTCCCAGAACCGTTCAGGAAAGTGTTTCCTACACCCAGGAGTTTACCAGTGTCTTCTGGATGAGGCTGTTTGAGATAAGGACTTCTCTGAGATGCTCACTTTAAGATCTGAATGTCAGAGTTTGGTTTGGCTCCTGGGTTGGGTTTACAGCAGCAGAGGGCCATCCCCACTGCCTCATGTGAAATGAGGGTTGCTCCAGCAGCTGGGCAGAGGGATGGAAAACACAGTGGAAGTGCGTTGTGGGCTTCATTTAACTTTAAGCCCTCCGTGGGGAAGTACATGGCCAGCAGATCTGGGCTCTGAGTGGTACCTGTTTCCTCAAAGGACTGATGGAATTCACTTCTGCTCTGCCCTGGTGACCCGTGCTGGTTGAGACCCAGGGCCGGGTTGCTGTAGGTAGTGTTGGTTGGGTCAGACAGGCAGCAGGCAGTCCTCCCCTTTCTGAGGTCCCAGCCTTTTTTGCGTGTGAGGTGCTGAGGGGCTGTGTAGGAGGCAGGTTGTCTCAGGTGCTCTCTTTTTCCTTCTGATATCTCCATAAAATTGGAATCCTATAAGGACCACAATATAAAGGTGCGGAGTGGACGTGATTCTGGTGAAAGAAGCCCGCATGCTCTGCTTCGGTTCCTCACCAAGATTTCTGGAAGTTAACCTGAGATGGTAGCTGAGTTTCCATGTGCTGGTGTCATAAGGTGACTGGAACAAATGAGGAAGACGAGAGCAGGTTCAGAAGATGCTGGGGAATGCTGTTGGATATCACCTGCAATGATAAATAGTCATTTGATCGGATGTGGTGGTACAGTTAGAGTGCAGAACAGCTGAGATGGAGAAAAACACACCTTCCATAGCTGCCTAACTTGTGCAGCCTGACATACCTGTAAAGCATCCACAAGCCTGTCTTATTTAATAGAAGCAGTTCTCTGAGATAGAGCCTGCAAGAATGGCCATGGCCCAAAGACAAATATTCTGTGAAAAAGAGAATCATGTTCTTAGTAGTAATATAGTAGGCATGATCCCTTGGAGAGTGGATTGTGCCTGCAGGCTCCTTCCATCAAGGTGTCTGGAGCTTCTTGGCAGGGCACGTGCCTGAGCACACATGCGTGGTTGTGGTGTTCCTGAAGAGCCATTCACAACTTGACATTGAAGCAGGGAACGTGAATTAAAGTCTGCTACATGTTTTGTTTCTTCCTTTCTAGCGGGGGCCTTGTCGAGGTCCTGCTGGAGTTAGTAAATGCATGAACTTCAGCTAAGGGCTTTCTTCTAAGGGCTGCCTTGAAGGGCTGTGTCTGCGCTTTGTCTGCTGCGCTGCTTGCAGGTGTCATTTGCTGGCCTTGTTGCCTTCCCTCCGTTGTGCTGGGCTCCCCCTTTGTGACAGTTGCAGCTGCATTCCTGTTCAAAACTGTTCTCCTTTCACTGGCTAAGCAGGAGTTAACAAAGTGAAGCTGAAATGCTCTGCAGACTTGCTGCAGCATGCTTGTGCTTTATGGGGAGAGAGGGACCAGTCTGGACAAAGCTGGGTTTGCTGCCATCTGATTGCAAAATGCTCTGAAGTCAGAGTTGTTCCAGGAACATTGAGTAGAACTTAGTAAAAGAGGGATTTAAATCTGCTTTAAGTATGGTCCATTGCAGTGATAATGACTGATTTCTCTTTCTCACTTCCAGTGGTGGTGTTATGATTTACATTGACCGAATAGAAGTTGTGAATAAACTGGCACCATATGCAGGTATTTCCCGTCCTGTTTCAGCAGCAGCACTGTGACTGTCTTCACCCATCCCCTAGCAGCTCTGTCTTAGTTTGCAAGTCTTCCTTCCATCTTGCTACCCTTCTGGTTCCAAAAACCATAGCATTTAGTTTCTTGCATGTGCCTGCAAGCCCCAGGTGTGCAAAGATGCAGGTAAATTCTAGGCTTGCTCTTCCCCTTTATGGTTAGAAATGGGATGGGTGCTCATGCAATCCTATTCATTGCTGCTGAAGCAGGGACAGCCTGTGATACTAAACGCAAGGGATAAATTCCCCACGTGCTTACCAGCTTAGCTCCTGGGACATCACAAAGGCAAAGCCCACCTAGGAGTCTCTTGCCTTCTTTCTTCACCAGCTCCTGAACCACAGACCCAGGCAGCTTGGGGTTTTCAGCAGCATAGTTTAATGCAAAGTGTTAGCACTACTGAGTTATCAAGGAGTGAATTTGTGTTACAGTAATTCATGTTAGATCTTAGGCAGTTCTTCCCTGTGAGGGTGCTGAGGCGCTGGCACAGGATGCTCAGAGAAGCTGTGGCTGCCCCATTCCTGGTAGTGTTCAAGGCCAGGTTGGACACAGGGGCTCGGAGCACCCTGCTCCAGTGGAAGGGGTCCCTGCCCGTGGCAGGGGTTGGAGCTGGAAGAGCTTTAAGATCCCTTCCAACCCACACCAGTCTGAGGTTCTGTGATTCTGTAGTTGTGTGAGTGATACTTGTTTTCACTTAGTAGTATCTGTTCCTATGCATGCAGGTCCTGGATAGGCTTTATTGTTTCACTGATGCAGATCATAAATCAGCACCAGGCAGTGTATCATGCTGTGATTACTCTGCACTTTGAAGTTGTATGATCCCAGCAGCAGTGGTGGAGGGACCTCTGCAGATATCTCCTCTGACCTCCCTCCCAGGCTTCTCATTAGCAGCTGGGCAGGGCAGCTGTGGCTTTGTGCAGCCACATACTGAGAACTCCCCCCAGGCTGTCCCAGTGCTGCACTACTTTCCTATTGTTCTGAGCTGTTGTTTGCAGTGGTGGCATTGCAGAAAGTGATACATGTAAGTGTTGACCTGTGATAATTCTCTTGCTTCCTCAGTGTATGACATTGTGAGAAACTACACTGCAGACTACGATAAGACCTTGATCTTCAATAAAATTCATCATGAGCTGAATCAGTTCTGCAGTGCTCATACTCTGCAGGAGGTGTACATTCAGCTGTTTGGTAAGTGGATGGCAACTGGATGTACCCATCAAAGGCTGTGTGATCTCCCTTGTCTTCCAGGGTATATGTTAGAGCAGGCTCCTGTGAGCAAACAGCCACTGTGCTGGAGTTGCAGTATATCCATGTGCTGCTTCCTTTGTAACTTTATACTTCACTGATCCAGATATCTTTGTCTTTTCACATCTGCACGTGGGAGTTTGATTTCAGTCCTTTTCCACTTACACCTGAGTTCTGGATGCACAAAGTAGCCCCCTGCTCTTGTGTGTGCAGTCATACCCATTGCCTTCACTATGATGGTGGTTTTGTCATGTCTACTTCTGCTTTTAGGCCCCTATTCTGTTTTTGAATTGATTTTTTTTTTTACTTTAAAACCTTCTTTATTCTCTTTTAGCAAGTGAGACCCAGAAGGGACATGACCTCAGTTTGCTGCAATGCTGTTTTTCTCAGGGTAGCAGTGGTTCAGGAATGAGCAAATTCAGTGTTTTGCTTCTTGGTACCTGCTTGTGCCCAAAGATGGAACAGTGTTATGTTCCTTCTTGAGTCTTTCCTCTTCTTGAGAGCAGGGGAAAATAGGTTTATGGAAGATAAAAGGTTAGCAGAGTTTAATTGATATTAAAGGACTAAATCTTTGAATGCTCTACTCAGACTCAACAAATAGCTGTGGTCAGAGAGGAGTTTCCAGTTGTTACACACAGCTTGATCATTCCATAACTGGCCATTTCTGTGGAAAGATCTTCCTGGAGTTTGGAAGTAACAAAATGCCTTTCATTTTCATAGCCAGTACTGGATCCTGCAGATTTACCAGACACTTGAGCCGGAGTTGGCCACTGGCAGCAGGGTTGGTGTGGCCCTGCCTAGGAAGGGATGGACTTCTGGCACAGCTTTTTCTTGCTGAGACACTAGAAACCATTTGCTCTTAGCTCAAATACCATGAGTTCATCAATAGCTGAACCTTTCTAGAGACACTAGAGTGTGGCTCTTCTTTTGGAGCATTTTCCAGGGATACAGGAGGGGAAACAATGTACTCGGTGATCTTAAAAAGCTTACACCATAGATACCTGCTCTTCAAGGCCAGCTGACTCTCTGTCACATAAGCTGTAGGAGAAAAGATAGTAAGCTAAGTAAGTGATCTCTTTTGCTCCAAACACAGATCAGATAGATGAGAATCTGAAGTTGGCCCTGCAGAAGGATCTCAATGTCATGGCACCAGGTCTCACTATCCAGGTAGGTTCATTCCCTGACAAAGACTGTTCTTTTTCCATCTCTAATTTGCTCATCTCTCACTAGACTGATGAGGTTTCTTGCTTCCATTTTCCACATAACCTGAAACTGTTGAACTTTGAATTGAGGTTTGTCAGTTGAAGACTGTCCAAATAACAATTACCACTTCTAAACATTGGTTTTACATTAGGGGAAGACCTACAGGATTGAGAAAAGGACCTTTTAGGCCACAGACCTTCAGGTATTGGCTTTAATTTGCAAAGAGCCAGAAAATGTCTTTCTTTAAGCTACCTTTGACGCCCCTGCAGAGCTGGGTGCTCCAGTGTGCACAGTTCCTACAGGTCATTGGGGAAAGAAAAAGAGGTCTTCCGTCTTTTCTGGACTTACCCAGACATGGGGAAAGGTGTCATAGCCAAAGTGGTTTTCTGCTTACACTTAGCATTAGAAAATCATGCTGAATCTTAGCCAGGCTATGGGACATACTGGCTTTTTGGCATGTTGAAGTTCAGGGCAACCAACCCAGAAAAATATACCTTAGGCATGCAAGGGCTAAGATGGAAATCTCCAGATTGCCACTGAGGAGAGCTATGAGTCTGTTTTGCTGTTCTTGTTGCCACAGTTAGCTAGGCTGGCTGGCTTCATGCAGGGAGGGGAAACCTTCTGTTGGTGGTATGGGTATGTTTCTGCTTTGGGGCTCAGTTGTGCACAGGCTTGCTCTAGTTTGATGAGAGTGAACCACAGGCAGTGATAAGTCACAAAGAATTTGAGGTGGCACAGCTCTTCAGACACCCGAGTTAACTTGCACTCAGGTGCAGCAAGGTTGCATGCAAAAGTTTACTGTAAGAGCTCCAAAGAGAGGAAATGTGAACTCTTGAGTGGCTGCGCTTGTCTGTGTTGTACAAGAGGATTGGGAACTATTGTGTGTGGAAGGCTGCATGGAGACCTCATAGCAGCCTTCCAGTATCTGAAGGGGGCCTATAGGGATGCTGGGGAGGGACTGTAGTGACAGAACAAGGGGTAACGGGTTCAAACTGAAACAGGGGAAGTTTAGATTGGATATGAGGAAGAAATTCTTTACTGTGAG
>JANRGW010012296.1:0-17771 GCA_024733675.1 Psilopsiagon aymara | reverse complement strand
GTCCTGTCTCTGCTTCCTCCCGGCTCCCCCTCCTCCCTGGCAGAGCATGAGGCTCCAGAAGTCCTTGGCCAGACCAAGCATCACTAAGCTATAACTAAAAACATTGGTGTTATCAGCGCTGTTCCCAGGCCACAAGTCAAAACCACAGTGCTGCACCAGCTACCAAGAAGGGGAAAAATGACTGCTACTGCTGGACCCATGACATCAGTCTATTCTTTTCTTCCTTTTCCCCATTATATATGGGGTTTTTTTACTTGTTATTGCAGTAAAGTGTTACTACTCTACCCCCTTCTTTTTTTCTTTTCTGTTTTTTCTTTTTTTTTTTTTCTCCCTCGATTTCTGTCATGCAGTAAAGAAGGATTCCTCCTAACTTCAGTCTCGAAAAGTTAAACAATAGGTCTAAACTAGTTGCCCAGTCATCATTTGTATCATGTGGATAGAAGTAGACACCTTGAGATGACACATCCTGTCATCTGAGAGGTATCAAACCTGGGTGGGATGGTTTACATGCTAGAGTTGTCCAATTCTTTTCTTTTTAGCTACACAGATTTTCTAGGCACATACCTACTTCTTCATAGTATCTGCAAGTGAAAGCTGCTGGGAGGTGAACAGCTTCTCCTCCAAGGACAGAAAGCATATCATATCACTACAACATGTTGCAGTGAAAAAACATTAAATCAGAGAAAATACTGGCCACATCATTTTGCAGTTGTAGGAGAGCTGAAAAGTACAAAGGTGGTGATGAATAGCATTTCCTCTGTCAAAGGAGAAATTAGTTTTCGGCTCAGTGAGACTTCTGTAAAATTCCAAATAAAATCTAGTGATTCATAAGGCAATTTACTTGTACGAGTGGCATTTTTCTCAAGTATTTAGTAGGTGTATATTTAGAACAATGCAGAAGTTAGGTACTTTGTTTTCTAACTTATTTTATTATTTCCAGGTACTAAAGAAAACACTAGTGTCAAAGAAACTTTGCAAAACCTGTGGACTGCGATTGAGTTAAATTTTGAACAGTGTGCTGTAATGTTGTTAAGGTAATCATGAAATAAATCATTTTATTGCAAGCAGTACCATTGAATTGCCATAAATTGCTGATTCACAAAATAAATATGGTAAGAGCATTACTAGTTTTAAAATTACAAAACTCTGTTGGAAGGGATGAGATGTTTTTAGTGGAGATGCCCTGTGCTTTATTCTGTGTGGCCTAAATGAGTAAAGCTGTAGCAAATCTGATTGTGACAGGTATGTGTGTTACAGGCTTTTTTCTTGCAGCTCAAGCTAGACTGTTACCTTTCTCCTGTATTTAATTTTTTTATATCATAAAGGCTGTTTCGTAAGTATAAATCTGATACTGATTCCTTAACAGCTAACCAAATGATTTATAGAAGCATTTTGATTTGTGCTGTTGAGGAATGCTAGTTGGCATTAGGGAGGGGGTAGCTATACTATGTAATTATACCACAGTTTATAATACCAGTAGATTTGTTTGTAGTACTTGCTTGATAGATGTATTTCTAGGAAGATGCTTTCACTGATATTTAATTACAGGTTTTGCAAGATAGCTGTTCTGATTTCAACATTAAGTCATTTGCAAGCATGACACACTTGGGGAACCATGTCTTTTAACTGAGTCCTTCAAAGAATCTGTCTGCAAGTGTCACACAACTGATCTAACAGTAGATTAGTTCTGCCATTGGTGAGGAGTGAGAGCTGGCAATAATTACTTCTCATAACCAGCAATTTCAGGAACACTCATATGGCGTGTAATTTTGTTTCACTTTTTAGTGTTTCTAATCATTTTTCTAATCCAGTTTTTAGTCTGCCTTCAGACTTTTAAAAGTTATGTGTCTGATTCCTAGACATCGCCCCTGGGGATACATTTCAGTATTAAAACCATACTAATGTGATTTTCATTTTCTAACTGCTAGCAAACTTACACTTGATATAAAAGGCTAGCACCTTGGCCAGTGAAGTCACATGCAGGAGTCTCGGAAGCTCAGTATTAGGGGAAGTTTTCCCATTTTCTGACCCCAGACTTCCTGGATGCCTGAAGAAGTACCTTTTTACAGCACAGACACCAATTTAAAATGTTCCAAAACCTCGGTTTGTGCTGGGATTACCACCTGTTTCTCATTATGCATCCCATGTAAGCTCATGTTTTTCCCACTATTATTTTCAATGAATTAAAAATCTGAGGTTTCTGAGGGGCATTTTCTGTCTGTGTCCTCTTTGTCAGTAGTGTAAAGAGCCTTTGCCAGGCTTCGTGTCTAAAATTTCAAACTGTTCTGCTTTAAATTACTTCTGGCAGTACTTGTATCCACTGTGTGACTCATCTTAATTAAATGTCAAGGTCAGCTATTACCATTGCTAAAAACATGAATGTGGAGATTGTTTCTGTAATTCCAATCACTATATAGGAATAAAAGAATATCGGAGTAGCATTGTCCAAATTTGTGGATAAAACTTTTGCAATAGAACAATTTGAATATGTTTGTACTTGACACAAGAGACAACTATCACCAAAAATGGATGTTGTGAGAGTTCTTTAAGCCCTTTTACATAAGCCATATAAACCAAACTTTGAATTAGAGAAATTAAAAGATAGCACAAAATACTTATTTAGTAAGCAGTGCTCTTTAGTGCAGAAATCAGGTAGTTAAAGAGTAATGCAAGACAGAAGGAATGGCAGGGAAAATGATACGCTTTCCTTCAACTCTGTGTAGGAATATTTTTCCCTCAATCACCAGAGAAAATCACTGGAAAGAGACAAAAGATGGAGTGAGACCTGTTATCTGTCTTGTATCCTTCACCCAACAACCTATTCACATGCCAGTAAATGCTGTAGCTGGTCTTCCCATAGCTTTGTCCAGAGAAACATTAATTTTTGATACTGTGTATGCTAAATAAAAATTCATGGTGTCACGTGCCAGTGAGGATAGCTCTAACTTTGCAGAACATCATAACACTTGTGAACTTATTTGCCTTACAAATAACTTCTGAATTTACAGTCTTAGATTACTTCCTGTGTGAAAGGGATGCCTTTCATTCCATTTTAAATTTATTTGGGTTTGGTTTTGTTCCTTTTTTGTTCAAAAACAATTTTAAAATTAAATAAAGGAGGTTTTGATCTCCTAGTGATGCCACAGCTTTAAGATGATGGCTTAATATACAGAAATGGAAGTTCTAACTGATATTTATTAAAAAATTTAAAAAAGAAGGAAGGTAAAGTTTTGTAGGAGCCATAATATTTTAGGTTATTCAAAGCAGTTGTACTTATGGTTAGACTGGCTGATAGAAATATTTGTAATTATTGGCCATTATGAGCCATTAGATCTTAAAGAGCTAATTCTTACCCGAGCTGTTATTTTTTGAGAGTGAACAGCTACTAGAGGAATTTTAGTAACACATTTTATGTCATTGTTTTATGTTCATGCACGAAGCAGTGTCTTTCATGCTTAGCATAAAGTCAAGATATATATGCCTTCCTGATAAGATTCAAATATTTATATTGATTTATGCTTTCCAGAGAAATGTTTAAAAGAAACTGCAAGTCAATTGAAAAGTTTCCTTGTTATGAAGATGAATGGTGTAAGATGTCTTTTGCTGACTATAATGGATCATACACCGATCAGCCACCAAATACATGGTTTATGCTTTTTAGGTGAGTTTCGTACAGCCCTATACAACTATTATGAGGAAGTAGTAGTGTTACACTGTGGTTTTTCACTAACCTGTAATTATGTGATTTTACATAAGTCCATTTCAAATATATGCTTTTACTTTGTGTCACGCTACGCAAGTCATTTTATTTGTGAAATAATTATATTTTTTTTTTTTTTAGAGAAATATTTTTTGTTCCAGAAGACATGCTTATAGTGCCAAAGGTGTATTCCACAATCCCTTCCTTTAGGCTTCATGTTGTTGATAATGACACACTGGAGGAAATGCCCCATGTCTTTTTCAAAGTGGTACCTTGTGTTTATCCCAAAAATAAGGTAAATACAAAGTGTTGTTGTGAAATGTATAATTTTTAAAGTAGTAACAATTGACCAAATTCTGTAGACATTTTTAGCTATATCATAATGTTCTACTTAGACATGGCCCTTATTTTTTAGCATGTTTGAACAGAGACTGTCACTGATCTGCATCTGTGCTAAACCTTTTACAGTGAAGGAATAGCCTTAATTTTCTTTAATGCTTTTTACTAATGCTAAATGGAGGAATATCATCCAACTTCCCTGTGCTGTTGGCAATATAGATATGCTCCCCCTCAAAGCCTGTATGTTACCTCAGAAGCATTAATGTAGTTTGTTTTTAAAAACATAACTATTTTTAAAGTGTTATCACAGCTTCCCGTCCTCTTGCATTTTTATGCTTAGACTAAAGAAGACAGTTTGCTGAGTCTTTGCTTGCAAGTTAATGTATTCTACGATCTTGATTACTCCCTCCTCTGGACTCTTTCCAGCTGCTGTTGGTTCTTTTCTTGTTTATTATGCCCAACACTGAGCGCACTAAACTTTGCACCAAGGATTAACTTGTGGTCATACAAATGAGCAAGGAATGACAAGCTTACATGTCTTTGGGCTTTATTTCTGCTAATATGTCCAGCTGTGATGCTTGTCTTATTGTACACCACCATTGCTGAGTCATGTAATGCTAGGTGCTTTCCTGGAGAACTGAATCCTGTAGTTTTTTGTTCTCAACTAAATATAGTCTATTTTACCACTGATTTTAATGCAGGTTTTTTTTCAGATCATTTCCCTAGTTTAAAATAATCTTGAATTCCTATTTTCTCTTATTTAAAGTTGCAATCCTCCTTAATTAGTGGTATTGACTAATTAAACATGTATATTCTCTATTTCACCATTCACATTATTAATAAGAATGTTGAATGAAATCAGGTTAGATCTTTGAAATCTCACTGACTGCATCCTGCTCTTCCAGAAGGAGCCTTGAATATGTACTTTCTGGATGTGATGTCCAGCAGCCACCCTAGTTTCTTCATTACAATATGATTTCCAGAGGGCTGGAAGAATGATCAAAGAGACAGGGGCAAGTGTCTCCTCCTTTCCTATCATGTGCTTTACTACAGAAGGAAGCTTGATTGATTTGATAGGACTTGCTTTTTCAGTCTTTTTGCTATGTTGAGGGGGTTGCAGGGAATTTTATTAGTTACTTCATTATGTTTTCAGCCACTGGAGCTATGCTGACTGACAATTTTCAGGACAACTTTATCCATCTAAAAAAAATACAGCACTGCAGTTCTTTACTCTTCCAGAGCCTTATCTGTTCTCCATCGGATATCATACATAATTTACCATAATTCAATTTAAGAGATATGTGATTCCTTTAATCTGTTAATTAAATATCCTTCAGACAGATCAGAAGTTCATCAGACTAACTAATCCAAACCCTTGTTTTATCTGTGTAATCATTTACTGCTTCTCTTCCTGTTCTGGCCTACCTCTGACCTCTGTAATATTACCCCCAATATTAACTATTCTAGCCACATCTTCACAGTTTGATCTTTTAATGAAGACTTGTTTACATTTTAGCCTTCTCAGTCTCATCTGTAAATAACAAGGAATTGATGTCATTTACAGTCTGACACTGTAGGAGCAGTTTTCTTCTCTTTTTTTCGGGACTTCCAATTTCATCAGACCTTTCTTCTTTTTTTGCACTAGAATGAACTTGTCTTATCTAGTGTTTATAAGGAATATTAGCTGAATGTGTCTGCTACTGCCAGGGAAATAGGCTTACATAAGAAGAATTGCTCTCAGAACTGATTTGGGATCCTTAGAGGTGGGGTATAGATTCTACCAGACAGGAAAATTCAACATTAAACAGTGCAAGTGGCAGGATGCTCAAAGTAATCTCAGTGGTGAACATTACTTACCGCTTTTAAGGAAAGTGATGGGTTGTGGAAAGAGCAATCACAACTTCAGATTTACTTCAGATTTCATAATCAGAATCTGCTCTGCTTAGCAGGGTAAAACTGTCTAGTTCTGCCTTGCAAGGCAGGTTTTCAGTTTCCCTGATTTTACTAATTCTTTCTCAGACCTCCTTCCATTAACACATCTTTCTTGGCTGAAGATGTCAAAATTATACCCAATATTCCAAATAAGACCTTATCAACACTTCATGCAGTACACTGGGTTTAGTATTGGAAATGTTTATATTTTTATGCATTACTCCACCTGGTGCATTCAGTTTTCTTTTTTTCCTGAGTACAGCTTGACAGGTTCAGCCTTTCTGTCATTAACTAATGATAATGGCCCTTTTTATTTTATTCCAGTCCTTTCTTATTGAAGAAGACCCCTCTTAAAGCAGATGTTATTGTTATTATTCGTTAAACTCACAACTTCGCATTTTATAATATTAAATGTGGTTAAATATCAATAAGAAAGTGATTTTGGTTTAAGAGTATTAAACCAGAATTGTGCAGGTATGCTATATTTTTCTAAATGTTCTAATTACATTTCTTAACCACTGCTACTGAGTTTCTCAGTAAGAGCATAACTTTATACTGTACAATTTAGCTTGGGTTTCCTAGTTGTAAATATTTCACTGTCTCAGAGGACCTGCAAAAGCTGTTGAGAGCTCTATTGATGTTTTGACAAGATGCCATGAAATTATTATGAAAGAAAAATACAGTAGTATTATTTTAATCTGGCTGTTACCTTTCTTTTTAACAATGCATCAAGCAAGAAATTATGCAGTATGCTTGAATTCCTAAATGTCAGTATTGTTACAAAAAAAAAAAGTATTTAATTTTTTCCCCCCAATTAGTTGTTCTGCTTCAAAACTATGTCAGCAATTTACAACAGAGCTAAAAGGAAATCCTATCAACAGATATTGTTATTCTGCTGCTGAGATGCTCCTGGAACGCATTAAAGTTCATTTCAGAATGATTGACAATAAGGGTAAAATTTGCACACTAGCAATAACGTCTGCCTTCTTTCTGCAGACATTATGATCTAGACAGAAACTAGCTATTTGCTTTGCATTATTTGAATTTTTTTGGCATTAATTTTTTCTTCTTCCACAGTATTTTTTTTTTACTGCTGATACAGTTGTTTGGTTTTAGTTTTGTGCTTTGGGTTGTTTGTCTTTTTGGGGGGGTTGGTGTTTTTTTTTAGGGGGGGAGGGTGTTAGGGTTTGTTTGGTTTTTTGTTTGTTATGTTGATTTTTCTTTAATTCTACCTTCTTTGTTGTTCATATATATGTGCCTTTTGAACAGATTGTAGAAAGGGTAGAGATAAGTATTCCTCAAGCTTCAGCTGACCAACAAGATAAGAAATTAAGAAATCATCATTAACAACATATTTAGTCTAGAAAATAGAAGTCAATTTCTGGACACTGATCAGGACGCTGATCAGTTATTTGTCTTGATTAAACACAGAAGGACATATGGAAATAATTTTTACAAGAAAGTTAGTGTAAGTGGTACATTAGATAACAACCCTTTATGATTCTAGTGATAGTGAATTGTAACAAGTTTGCTTGTTACCTAAAATTGGTAACAAGTTTCCCAATTGTAGCAAGTTTACCTTCATTACCTTAGGTAATGAAACCTTTCAAAGGTTTTTGAGAAAGGGACATAAATCTGGTGGTGTTCTCTAGATCTGTTGCCTACCTTAGTAGCAGCGACTGATGATTACTCAGTGTTCCTAACACTTGCAAAATTCAGTTATTGTGCTTATTCCTTACAGTATTCAGAAAGTGCCCACTCAAACATTTTTGTTATCCTCAGTCAATTTTTTATGCATATTTGTAGTGAACATTAAGATTGCATAATGTTATCTTTTTAAACAGGTATACAACATAAAGTGCTTTGCTCTGCTGTCAGAAATCATTTGAATACCTGGCTAGATTCCTTTCAGTTTCCAAGTGTACTTATTGTGAACAGGGGGGACTAACGGTATGCTTAACTAACTTATTTAAATAAGTGAGTTCTCCTGACTCATAACTGAATGGTTGCCATTACTTTGTAATGAGTAAAGGGTGTGAAGTGCCTTGCAGTAACAATTGCACAAATTGGAATAGTGAATAATTTCTTTTACTTTCTTTCTAAATTTTCAGTAGTACTGAAGCCACAAGCCTGCATTATTACATAGTCCTAAAATCACAACCATAGAACCATAGAATAGTTATTATACATTTTTTTCAGCAAAGCTTTTTTACTGGTAAATACTGATTTCTTTTAACTGAAATTTAGAACACTGCCAAGAGAGAAAATTTTTCAAAGGATTTTCATCTGGACTGTTTCTTGGGTGGAATATGAAATTTTATGTTTGAAATAGCACGTTAATATGACTAACTTAGAGAACTTGAAGAAGGGATTTAATCCTGAGTTCCTCTGTTTTATTGCAACTGATATTGTACTCACCATTTCGCTTTTTCCTGCCCCTGCTTTTGAAGTAATACAATACATTGCCTTCTTTTTTTCAAATACAAGATAAAATCAAATATAATTGTATTCTTGTTCTCCATGTTCCTCTTCTTGGGATTCATAATGAGCAGACAAATCTGCATCAGGGTTATCAATTGTGCTGCATTTTTAATTAATTAATTAATTTATTTTAATAATACAGATCTTTTTATTAAATCTACATCTTCATAAAAATGAGATTAGTATCCTGATATTTGATGTTATACTTACACGTACATTATTAAAAGTAGGGGCAGTGTTATTTTAACCTCAGATTTGAACACAGAATTAATCTGATCTCTAAATTTCTAAATCTGCCCATAATTTTACACTGCCTACAGCGTGAAGGGGCATTTTAGATTCTCTCCTGTATTAGTGAATACAGTAATTTTCATGTTTATATTTTATCTTTATCTAATTTTTGTTCATATCTGTGAGGGATGTTAGTTTTTTCTGGATGTCTTGTGCTTGAATTGCCAAAATGTTAGTTTCCTTATCTTCAGCTGTGGTCACCTTTGCAGTTAAAAGTATCTGTAACCTCAAAATTGTTGTGCAGTTTTCAAATACATCAACACATTGCAATGCATAACTTTCTTACACCTGGCATACAGACCAGTTTTTTCCCAACAATAGTATAGGATTGATGTGGTTGTCTCAGAGCTTGAAGTGGAAGTTCTTCACTTTTGCAGTCTTTTACTCTTTCTACTGCCACTACTACTACCGTCATCACCATGCATACAGTTTTGTTCAGGTATCAAGAGGGGAAAAAACATTTTGTAACAAATAAAAAGAATTTAATTGATATTGTTGTTAATGGCTTTACAAGGCAAAGAATAGTATTATCGCAGAAGCTAGAGATGTATGGATGTTTTATTTGGGAGTTATTTGCATAGTCATATGATGTACAAAGCAAGAAAATATATTAAATAAATATGTTTTACTGAACTTCAGTCATGTTGCAAGACTTTTCAGACTAGAGTACTGCGCAGGCTTAAGTAAAAAAGTAAGAGCTCATTAATATTTGTTAAGTTAGATATTATTAAACTACTTAGAGTCATCAAGTAATATGCTTAGAAAGTGACCTCAGGTGTTCACCTGCCAGCTTTGAAGTTAGGTGAGGTTGGATTTGACTTGCTATGTAATTTTTCACCAAATGTGAATCCCTGTAATAAGAGATGTTTCATAAGTTAGACTATGATAGAACGATAAGAATCTTGCTTGTTATGTTAATAAGCATAACATGGACAGAAAGTGTAGTCATGGAGTGCTTTCTGAGTGGTGTTATTTCCAAGTAAAAATAACTTGTTTTCTCCTTTCAGAAAGGATACACGTTTATGGCTGAAGCACATACTGGTGACCTACCAGTGGCAGCTGGAAGATGGAAGCTCCGGCTCATTGGTTCTCATAGTCCGCTCCCATTTCTCTCTCGTGATGCTGTAAATAACGTCTATTCTATTAAAGAAATTAAAGAGTATTACATACCCAATGACAAGCACATAATGTTCAGGTAAATATTGAGAGAAGAATGATTAAATTCTGCTTTTTATATGGACCATACCTGATAGAAAAGTATGTTCTTTTCCCTTTCTTAGAAGGGGAGGATTTTAAGGCAAATATCAGAATTTTTTGGGGCCATCGGTGTGCAATATGAAATTTAACATTTCTTATTTTCTGAAATATTGCCACTGCCTAATGAAGAACAGGTATGAAGTCCGCAGACTGTAACTTTAATATCATAATAACAGTATTTTGCATTTCTCTAAGTTCAATCTTGAAATCTTATCCATATGTCAATTACTGAAATTCCATAGTACTTTTGGGGATTAAATGTATTAAAATCAAGATTTTGTAGGTGTGGAGGAGACATGAAGTTTTTTTTTTTTTTTTTTAATTTTTTTTTAGGTATGAGGATAAAGCTTTAAGTAATACAGCAATACAGCACTTTCTGATAGATCAGACCAATTTTCATCTTGCAGTGTTGGCGGAAAAATTTATATAGGTTTTATCTTAGCATGCTGATTCTTTTAGGAGAACATATTTAATAAAAATGTGATCATTTAATTTTTATTAGTCCTTTTTTTAGTTTATTAAAGTTTATTTAAATCATTTTTTTACGGCTGAGCTTGAGTTCAAAACTGACCCTGATGAAATCAATTTACTTATTTTTGCACGAAAGAATACACACTGCAGTAAAACAGGCCCCATGCTTAGAGCTGGTCACACATATTATATATTGAAGCTTAATTCTAGAATATTTTCCCATGACTCCTGACAATTTGTGCCAATATTTCTAATTAATGGATTATTTAATTGAAATAGTTCCCTAATCTGACTAACCATGTTTTTCAACAAATAGTAATACCACAGGAAGGGAAATATACATGTGGTTATTAGATAAGGCAGTGAAAAAAGAAATGGCAAGACCACCCTATTTTTTGAAGCAGCCCTTACTTTTGTCATAAATTCACTCAACTTTACTACAGGAAGTTTTAGCCCACCAGATTGTGGGGAAACAACTGACTACAAATTCAATTTCAAGTATTACTTCCAGGTCAGCACAACATTTAAGCATTTTTCTACGAAAGAATGTTCTGGCATAGTTGGATAGTTGGTTATATTGCTATAATTTTTTTCTTCCTTTTCAGGTATTCAGTAAAAGCTGTAGCATCACATATTGCTACAGTGCAGGTGCAAACCTCTAAATCAGATGTGTTCATTAAACTACAAGTCCTAGATAATGAAGAAGAAATTTTGAGTGTCACGGGAAAGGGACAGGCAGTCATCCCTACTTTTAATTTCTTGAGTAATGAAATGCTTTTGAGTTCTCAATGTAAGTACTGTATTCTGTATTTGATAATTTTATTCACTGAGGGATATGCACTATTATAGTAAATTTAGGTAGTCACAGAAAATATTTTTTTCCCACTTTTTCCATGAATCCTTAATTGCTTTGTGACTGAGTGAAATTGGCTAGATTTTTGAGCAATGAACAGGAGTCCTTTGTCCTCAGCAATGAGGAAAGGTACTTCAGTCAAGGACTGACTGAAATAAGGTGTCCATCCTTATTTTCTTCCTCTGTCTTCTGGTTGTCTTTTATAACTGACTAAAGACTTTTGTGGATAATCGAAGTAGCTCCTCAGTTTTTGAATTTTTTATACTTATGCTTACCTTGTCCTTGAGAATTGAAATAAGATCTTGCCTTTGCTTGATCTTAAGGTTCAAAAATGTTTGGCTGTTAGGAAACTGATGCCCAGACTGTGGAACATGGTAGGTAATTCACAAGTTTAAATGCACACGTTTTAACTTCATGGTTTAAATGCACTGTCCTGAGCATCACTCCTTTTAGCAGCAGCCCATGTTTTATTGGCTTGTCATCCAGCATATGAGACCCAGAGTACAAGGAAAAAATACACTCAATAAATTATATAATATTTATCCTTAAGAAAAACTCTACTGTTTTGACTGTAGCTCTGCTATGGTTTTGCAATGATATTCGTAGAAGACACTGAAGGGAAGAGCTACTTTCCCTAGACTTGCAAAGTTGGCATAAAAGGCATAAATGCCCATTATGCTGTTATGCTATTGTCAGTTCTTTGTGATAGAAACTGAAATACTGAGAAGAAGTTATATGTTATGGGAACACTTGTATTAAACAAAATTTCCTTTGAGACAAATTTATTTGAAGGTTACAGCAAATAATCATTTTTGGCTGAACAGTTGAATCTGAGAAGTTTATTTGCTCAAAGTTTTTCTTGTTTCTTTGTTTTTTAATTGCCATTTGTTACATTGCAGTCTCGTCAGCTCAGCTGTTGTTGAAGGTGAGAACCAGTGTGTGTTCAGAGGTCACCTTTCATAACTATGCTAAAATTCATGTATTTTCTTAAAGTACTTCGAAACTTGTAGCTAAGAAAAATCCAGCTAGCCCCAGTTAAAACTGACTCTCTGTAGTCCAGCAAGCTAGCATTCTGAGTCTACTTTGCACCCAAGCCTCACAGCATGTAAATACTCGGATAAGGGGCAAGGTGGTAAAGAAAATGAAGTCAAACTCTTTTCAGAGGCATCCAGTGACAAGAGTAAATGGGCAAAAACTGAAAAATAAAAAATAAATTTTGGCATTAGAAAAGCTGATTTGGAGGGTGGGGGTTGCTTGGTTTGTGGTTTTGTTAGGTTTTTTATTTTTACTCTCAGGATATCAGATACTGGAACAGGTTACCCAGATAGGTTTTGTAGTCTTCATCCTTGGTGATAATCAAAACCTACCTGAATGTTGCCATGAGCAACCTGCCCTAGCTGACCCTACTTTTTAGCAATGGAATTGAACTAAATTATCTCCAGAGGTGTCTTCCAGCCTCTGCCAGGACCACTCAGCCTCCCGTGGCCCTGTGGTATCAATTAGTAGTGAAGGCTCAAGTTTGGGTTTTTTATTTGATGATACACAAATAATCTAGTTTCCTTGGATATGCTGTCAAACTAAGGAAGTACATATTTATAACTGGACTTAATGGAGAGAGCCTTCAGCTTGTGTCTGTAGCAATACTCTGCCATCATCCCCCTCTAATGTAGCAAGGTAACTTCCTGCACACTCCGGAGTGCAGAGTTAGGTTATCCAGACATCCTCTGTCATGCTTCACATCAGGCTTTCAGAAGTTAGTTCTAATGAACTCAGTACTCAAGAGCTACCATCAGACAATATTGGATGTTTGCTGCTGGCATTTTTGTTGTTTGATAGAAGTTGGGACTAAAGCAAAAGCCTTAACTTTTTAAAGAAGCTAAAACAAAACAGAAATGAAAATTCTGTCATATGAAAGTACTCTTGGGCAGTTGATTGACATTTGATTTTGAAGTGCCATTTAATTTTGCTGTTCAGGAACAATAAATACAGCTGAATGAGGTACATAATTCTTAGGCACATTTTCAGTAAATGTGCCTGTGGTATTTAAGTAATCTTTAACAAAAATGAAGGACCATCTTATATGTAATAGATTGTAGATGCTACTGCCATACCATCTGAACTTCTTTCATAATTTTAGTTTGTTTCCCTCTTTTCTATACACTTCTTAAGATGTTTCCATTTTATTTGTAAGACAATAACCTTTTTTTTAATTTTTCACTCTTATCTGTGGGGTTTCATTTTGAAAATTATATTATTCATAAGCATTACAAGTTTGCTTAAGTAAAGCAGTTGTTTATAAGCAAACAAGTCAGCTACTGTACTCTCCATGGACACCACTATATATCAATGTTGTAAGATACTAAAATCTTCAGTCCTTTTATGAAGACTTTTACATACAGTATATCTTTTGTAGATCTGTGAGTTTCTGCCTGTTTAACTATATTCAGAACCTGGGGCAAAGACAAATTTTTTCAAATACTGCATTTTATTGCTTCAGTAGAACCCCAAATAGCATATTTAATGTGCTCAGCGCCACTATTTTGAGCTGTGTAGTTTTCTAACATCCTTTAGAAATATGTTTCATCTAAATTTCCAATTTTTTTGTATTATTTCTAATAATCTAATCATGTTTATGAAGCATCTTGACTTTTGTCTCGGCTGCACCTTATTACCAGAGATGCAAAATTAAATACTGTGGAGACCATGCTCTTAAAGTTATTAGATGACAATGTGTTTTTAAAGGAAGACTAGGATAAACTGTCATAATTCTGTCTGAGTTACCAAGGTAATCAATAGCTGGTTTGGGTACTGGTTTTGGAATGTGGGAATGGATTAATAAACTTGTTAGTAGACTGATGGCAATAGCAGCAGGAAGGCTGTAAAATACCTCAGATTAGGGTCAGCATCACAATTCTTGAAATAAATTTCCACATTACCCTCACTAAAGTGGAGAAAGTTTCTTTCTTGAAACTGTCTTATTGGCAAAGATCACAGTCTGAAGCAGGATAAAGTAAAAGAGAATGTAAATGGGTTCCAACAGATGCTGGGAGAGAGAGAATGGGTCAGAATACATAAAAGGGATGTTTTGACTTTGCCAGACTAGCAGAGGGCATAGGTGAGAAGAACTTTACAAAATATCCTCAGAAATTAGACACACACTTAGGCTTCTATCTCTTAATATTATGTGATATGATACAAATCATTTCTGGTAATTTAAAGTTATTTTAATCCATGTGAATCATTTAATGAAATACCTGTTACATTAACCTGATTGAAAGTAGAAAGGTTGTTGTTTAAGGTTTGTATTCAGCAGTGGAGCCCATGAGAAGAATGTTATGGTTTTAGACCGTATTTGAAGGTGAAACTAATATTCTGATTCCATTTAAGTATGTGTGAGTGTATAGAGAGTTTTCATTTGCAAAGAATGGCTGTCACAGTTTGAGTTCTTCACTATTACTATTATTTTAAAGTACTAGACCAAGTGGCCTTAACATTGAAATTCTTTTCCTATATGAGGTATCTTGTATATTACAAAGCAGACATTTTGTGTAAGTATCCTAAATTTTTCAGAGCATCCAAACTAAATGAAAAGGTCGAATGTATTCAGTATAATCAATATGACAGCATCATATTACCCAATCTGCTGAATGTCTGCAGGTGCAATTTATGGCATTGTAAAAGCATGTTTCTTGTTTCTTTGCTATTGTCAAGAGCAGTAGGAAATTATGGCCAGTACAGTAACAAGATAAGCACCTCCATAAATGCTAATGCCAAGTACAGGTGGGGATTTGTACAACTGACACTCAATACAAGATCAATACTGTTAAGCATCTAGTTGTTCTCTAAACAAGTGTGTTTTCACAGAATAGGAATAATCAGAAACTGCTATACCATCAGCACCAAAATTATTAGTTAAGAAAGGCAATCTTCACATTTGAGATTTATTCATGTTCTGCCTCTCATAGATCACTGTGTTGGCAGAAGTGACATTAAGTGACCTTATTGTGCAGGTATCAACAAAAAAACATTATTCCCCTTTCCCACCCATAACCTGTTAATTCATCTACAGTCACAGATGGTTTATAAATGTCTTTTATAGCTAACAAACTACATTAAACCACTTGATTTTGAATATATTTATCTCTGAGGTGTAGCCGATGGCATGGACCTGTAACATTTGCTTGTCAGTAAAGGAGTCACATATTAATATGTTGCAAATACAACTCATTTTATTGGTACAAGCACGGCAATCCTGCAAGCACAGATGGGGAAGAGAATGCTCATAATTGTTTTATTTTCCATAGCAGCAGTCTGGTACAACCCAGTGTCAAAGTATAAAGATCATATTCAGAGGTCTTGTGTTTGAATCTGTAACCAAAGGTAGATAGTCGTTCCTTCTAATCAGAGCTTTGTTTAGGAAAACAAAGACTGGATATTTATGTAGGTAGGAAGAAAAGTAATTTGGTATCACAGCACCACCTGGTGATAATTGCTGGAACTATTATTTTGGATGTTGGATTTTTGGAAACTTATACAAGTCAGCTTTACAGCATGGAAAGCAGAATGATTATGGATGGATTGTTAAGGAGAATCATTGTGGAGGATTCCACCATTCTGAGCTATCTTCATGGCAAGATCATCCTCTGGGCAAACCATTGTAGAATTTTTTAATCCTTAAGCTCTTCAGGTTTAGGAGAGAGAGAAGGACAGTGAAAGCTGATGATAGCGGAACAAATGCAACCTCTCTTGAAATTCACCTACCTCGATAGGTAGAGGTAGGTTCTTTCAGATAGCAGTGCACAGCTCCCAAAGCCCAGACACCTGACCTTCTGGAGAGGAACTCACCTCTCTTGACTACAAGAGGGAGTACATTTACTTGGACTCGCTTCTTTGAAGCTACCTTTTTGTAAATCATTTGCACTGTTCCTTGATAACAGTGCTCAAGCAGGCATTGAAGATCCTTCCGGACTAGAAACCTTCATGCAAATATTGCAAATTGTTGCCTAAAGGCAAGTTACCCGTTTGGAAAATGTCTGTGTGTAACGTTATTCTTCCATTTGGAATCCAAATGATTCTTTGCAGCAAGCTTTTACAGAGATAGAAAAGAAAATTCTGAATGTCATGCAGAAGAGCAACTCATAGTTTGGGATTAGGAGTTTAAGATATCTTCAAGAAAGCATTTCTGCAAAGGTTCCTGTTTTCATTTCCTGACTTCTGGTTTTCTTAGGAAAAAGGGGGCACTGCCTCATACAGAGGAAAGATGAGACAGTAAGTTATCTGTGGCATTTGAGTTCCATAAGAAACAATATTTCATAACTCCCTTTGAATTTCTAGTGGCACACTTAGCATTTTATTTGGCATTTATACACCGACACACCACCAAGTAAATTTTGCTGAATCTGGTCTGCTGGTCCTGTTATCTCCTGTTAAATCCTGGATGTTTTGTCAGAACACATGAAACTGCATTTTTCTTTTGAAGTCTTTGTCCTCAGTGAAGTCAAAAAGATTTCAGTGGCATTAGAAATCAACACAAATATACACTGTCTGTATTAATACTTCCATGACATCCCTTCTTTAGCACATTCTTGGTTTCACAGTTTTTCCCTGTTAATACTTTCCTTAGAAGACAGTGATATACCTTTATAAATTACAAGCCACAGATAGTTCTATAGCTCCTTTGAAGGTTGGCTTTTTCTAAACTTCAGTCAGCTATGATCTTTGTGTCAGGTTGACATCAGAGATTTCTGTAAGGGTAGGAGTTGCCAGAACTGTGGCCAATGCACCTCTCGCCTCCCTCCACAGGCATACACAACTTATTAAATTAGATTAGTTACACAGACACCCCATCGTAGAGAGCCTAAAGGTATCCGTATTATGTAATATATAGCATAGTGCAGGAAAGTAGTGTGGGTCTTGAAGGGGGTAAAATTATACACTTTACAAACTGTAACAGCAGTTATATATGTAGTCTTTCAAATTTCTCATTATTTACTTTGGAGAGATTTGTGATTTTCATGCAGAATAAAATCAGGATAGTATTTGAAATAAGCAATTTCAGTTGGACCATTGTGAGCATTATAGACTTATGTGTGACTTGTGAGAATATTGACTATGGTATCTGTTTACCTCATACCAACATTTCATAGTATTTCTGGAAGTTAACACTGACATATTTAATCTTGCAGCAAGCAAGATTAGTCAAAGTAGTACAAGGAAGGAATCAGAAATGAAAGGATCAAAAAAAAAAGTTCATAATTCATCTTCAAAGGACACCAAAACTTCTTTGAAGGCAGGACATGTACGACAAGGTCCATCTATATTAGAAGACGAATCTTCTGTCTTGGAAACCTTTCAAAACAAGGATGGGAGAAAGATGCAACACTAGCTATGTTCCAACTCCTTACTTTTCTCTTGTATCTCCTATATGTTCACTGCACAGCTGCTCAA
>JANRGW010012292.1:0-46722 GCA_024733675.1 Psilopsiagon aymara | reverse complement strand
GGTGTACTCAGCTGGGTAAAAAAGGTGACTGGATGGCCAGTTCGAAGTGGAGTGGTGAATGGAGTTAAATCCAGTTGATAGTGGGAAGTGTATTGTGCAACAGCTGGCTGAACATGAGCCAGCAGTGTGCCCAGGTGGCCAAGAAAGTCAATAACATCTTGGCTTGTATCAGGAATAGCATGTGAAGCAGGACTAGAGAAGTGATTCTCCCTCTGTACTCAGCACTGATGAGGCTGCACTTCAGTTTTGGGTCCCTCACTGCAAGAGAGATATTGAGGTGCTGGAGAGTGTCCAAAGAAGAGTAAGGAAGCTGGTGAAGGGTCTAGATCAAAGTCTTATGAGGAGCAGCTGAAGGAATTGGGGATTTTCAGCCTCAAGAAAAGGATTCTCAGGGGAGAACTACAACTACCTACAACAGCTACAACTACCTGACATGAGGTTGTGGTGAGGTGGGTGCTAGTCCCTTATTCCAAGTTACAAGGGACGGGACAAGAGGAAATGGCCTCAAATTGCACAAGAGGAGGTTTAGAATGGCTATCAGAAAAATTTCTTCACTGAAAGGGTTGCCAATCACTGGAACAGACTGCCCAGGGAAGTGCCTGAGTCACCATCCCAGGAGGTATTTAAAAGACCTGTGGATGTATTGCTTAGGGACATGGTGTAGTGGTGGACTTGGTAGTGCTACGTAATGGTTGGAACTGATGATCTTAAAGTTCTTTTCCAACCTAAATTATTCTGATTCAAAGGATATGCTTGAGGTACTCAGCAGCCAGTATCTGGAGGTTCTGCTACAAAATTCAGATGTATGATTCCTTCTCATTATTAATGGAACAAAAATGCTTATAAATGCTACTTAGTTTCTACAAATGAACTTCATAATATAAAAAGCTATATGAATAATCTGACTAAAAGTTCTGCATATCTATTACATTTAAGAAGAGTACAAAATTACAAATGCAACAGCAATCACCTGGTTTACAGAGTGCAGGCATAGTTTTGCTTTTTTAACAAGATTCTGATTTTCAGGTTTTCAGAAATTGGTCCACTAAAGCTGTTAAAAGAGGAAGCAAATGATAACCTGGAATATCACTGGTGCAGATGCAAAGCAGAGCTCTACATACAAGCCTAATCTGTAATTCCCTATCTCTCAGTTTGCAACTGGAGGCAAAATAGCCAAGCAGATCTGCAGCCTAATTTGAAGATGATTGATGGCTCTAGCACTTGCATCCACACCTCTAACATCCTTCCTAGTTATTTAAAGCTTCATAACGTGGTTAAGGCATATTAAATGGTTCATTCCAATCTTGAGTTTCAATAGATTCATGGTCTTGTCAGAATTTACTTTTTCATGCAATGCTGTATCCCAACAAGTCCAGCTGCACATTCTTCCTGTGTCAAAATCTCAGGGAAAGGCACAATGTGGGAGAAATGCAAAAGACAGCCCTCCACAAATATTGATTTACTACGTGAAAAGACTTTTAACACTCATTACTGTTAGGAGTTTAACACTCATTACTGTTACAGGTAGGAGACCTTCAAGGCTGTGGTCACTGAGAGCAGAATGGACAAGTTAACTAGCAAAAGTACATTGACAAAGGAAAGATAAAATGCCTGAGTTTGCTACTCAGTTGGTGTGCTGTAAAGTCAGTTTGTGTGCATTGATTTTAAAGGCAATTCTACTGTTTACAGAGAGATTGATGAACAGGATGGGCTTACAGTCCTGCTGCTTCTTGTGATCCAAGTCCATGATTAATTGAAATATCTTGTTATCCATCTAAGTCTCAGTATGCATAGCTAATTCAGTGTAGCACACAACAGAGCTTAGTATGTCAATTCCAATGGCTTAGCAACATGATTTTGAGTTGTATTTTCCTTTTTTTTTTTTCATGTTTTGTCTTTTTCTCTTTATTTTATAGTTGGAGTCTGCATTAGCAAGCAATCACAACTCTTTCAGAAGGCATTATGTTATTCTTACAGCAAATCATTCTTGTTCTTAAGATTTTGTTCAAGTCAAAAGAAGAGATCTAATAGCTCTTGCCTAAAGTGGAAAGTACTCTATGTATTTCAGAATTAAAGTTCATTGTCTTGAGATGACAGATAAATTTTATCTTCACATGTAAAAAAGGATGTTCTACTAAAGTTGTTTAAAAAATTGGTAACTCTTATCTGAGTCGCGGTGGTTGCATTTGTCCAAGGGCAAGAGGTAAATGAGCAGTTAACAGCTGCAAGAAACAAGGCTTAGTAAAGGGAATTAATCCAAAGTGTTTGGTTAGCTATTGGTAATATCTTGACAGGTTGGCTAAATACTGTATTCCATATAAAAAAGTACTTATTCAGCTTTAGGTCGGAAAGTGCTGTCCACTCCTTGGATAATTTTGTCCGCTATATTGCCCATGGTTTTCTTCACAATTTTGAGATCGTTCTCATGCAAGAGTTTCTGTGTTAGATACTTCTCTCGTTTGACCTGGCTCTTGGTCTTTTGTGATACATCCGGAATTAAGTATGAAATAATGAACTTCACAAAGTATATGACATGCTGGGAAAGGTGAAAATGAAAAAACGTCAGTCAGGCTGAACAGGACATTGTTATAAATAAAATGTAACGTTATCTCTTAAGACTCTAAGCTGGTTCTGTACCAGTATCTATCACAGTGAAACTCTGTCTTAAAAAGCAGATATGACTAATGAATAGAATAATTGTCTGATAAACAAGAATTTCTGATTTTATAATCCTGATTTTAGCAAGTACTTCTCTGCCTGCTTTGGGGAACCATGGTACCCAGTGCTTCTCCCCTCCGTGGAAATGCTGGTTACAATTTCTTTTCAAATTGTTTTCGGCTTGCTCAAATGACTCTGGGCAATGGAATTTTCTCTGCCACAAGAATTCTGATCTAACCAGTTGCATGTTTCTGATGATGTTGGTAGTCCCTAGATTAGACCCTATATTCCACTCCCTTCATCTCGGACTGACTCCCATTTTTGTAAACCCAGATGTAGCTCCAGAGGAATGAGCAATTACTTTTTGATGCTCACCTGGACACTCACCTCTTGCACTGACCATCTTTATTTGTTTCACTCTGCTAATGAAAACGTATTTCACTCATAAGGTTATGCGCAAACTTGTCTATGTGAAAATATTTTTGGTGTAACTTTCCCTTCTACTTCTGATGCTAAAAGTAATTCAACAGTTCTTGAGAAAAGAACTCGCAAACATGTGGGGCAATCCTGAGCTGTTCTAATGACTTCACAGACCTCTTTTTCTAATGGTGCTACACTTAATTTAGATCTCCCAAGCTCTTGCCCCTGTTAGCACTTATCACCAGCTCTGATAGCTGTGCCTAGACAGAATGTCTTTGAAGGATTTTCTGCATGGAGGGAAGAGAAGTTCAGGAAAGTAATGCTCAAAATCTCATATTCTGACCTCCATGACAATGATGAATGCCAGCTTGGCTGCAATGACGTGCCAGTAGTATATATTATGCTCATACTGGTGCTGGTGACCAGGAGGGTAGCGGAGATCCCGGTATCTGAAAGCAACATAGGAATGTCAGGAACTATTCTCAGGAATCTCTGCAGTAAGGCACTGTGGCCAGAGGATGGAGCAAGACATGTCCCTGCTTAACGCATCCAGGAACAGTCAGCTGCACTTAACTACAGTAATGGGTAAAATCCTATCTGCAGAATAAGTTGTATTTGGCTGAAAAGTCATTTTTTTTGCTGCTATATCAAGAAATCATTAGAAAACTTTTAAAGTGCCTTTTTTATTTTTTTAAGACTGTCAATTATGAAAAAGCCAAAATAAAAGTCAGAATTTTCTGAGTAGTACAAAGTTATGGGTGAATACTTTTAGTCAGTTCTTCCATTCAGAATATGCTGGCTTTTACTGTGTTTTAACATTTCTCACCAGATAACATTAACTGAACTATATGATTTAGATATTAAACAATTATATTTATTTTTGTTATTGGAAAAGAATGGTTATTTGACACTTGCCTGCATGTTTGGTTTACAAACCAGGGGGAAAATGGCTTGCTTGCATTCTTGAAGTCTGATATATTGAAGACAGAAAGTGTACTGTTTATATACCCCTTCATAGTGTGACTGCTGTGACTCCCATAAGGAGGGACCGAAAAGGACCAGTAATAAACCAGGCGAGGAATCATATCGGATGTAAAAGCAATGATCATAGCCTGCATTTCAGAAAAAGAAGACAAAAAAGCAGAGCAGTGTTTAAGAAATAAGCCTTAATAGAAAATACGTACTTTTCCATTTAGTGGTTCCCTCCAATAGAAAATACGTACTTTTCCATTTAGTGGTTCCCTCCTTAAATGAGCACATACTTACTCATGGGCATAAAACACTCTGTTTCTGGAATGTGCACTCTGTACAATTTTTAGATTATGCTAGCTCTGCTGGATGCCTTTGAAAAGCTACACTGCAATCCATTTTTCCCTCATGAGCACGCAGTAGAGGTCAGCAGCCAAACTCACCTTAAACTACTCTAAGGTAACCTCCAGCAAACGTGCTTGCAATTAGATGGGCTTGTGAGATGCTTAAAAAAATCCTGCCTGATGAAACTCATGGAAACAAAGGAAGAGTCCTTCAGTAACATAAAATCAATTTCACCAGGAACCCTGAGGTCTGAGTGAAGGAATTAAATAAATTATATATATAGCTGATCCATCTTTGGTCCTGGTAACATCCAACTCTTTCTGATGTGCTAGCCAGCCCAATTCATCTTGTCAGTTGTTGCCTCATAAGTTTCAATGTCACTACATGTGGAAAGTGCTCTTGATGCCAAGCTAATTTTTTTTAGTAGCAGCTGCATAGTGCTGTTTTACATATGACGTGACCATTTGTTTTTATCTTGTTCCCAGGAGAGTCCCTGTCCTCCTCAGCCTGCTGGTCACAAACTGGGTAGGAAATTGGATCCGTGGGTTTGTTATGGGAAGCCTTTTCTAAACTCGTGAACTTCCCAAAACATCCTATTCTGGAGGACAGGTTAACTATGTTTAATCCAATCTCCTCCTCTGCTACTGCAAATTCAAAAGTTTCCCTGTGTGAAAGACTTTCCACTGGCAAGATCTGCAGCTGAGTGCCTAGCAAGAGGCTGCCCAGCCAACTGATACCAGCATCCGGGTGCCCAGCACCTAGGGAGGAGTGTGAAGCTGAACTCCAGGGCTGAAAGAGAAGCTTTTAGCCCATTAAAATGTCAAAAAGCATCTAAAAACATGGATGGGAAGAACCAGGGCAAAGACATGGAGAAGACAGGTGTGAAGCAGGGATCTAGAGGGATCAGTGGGGAAGGAAGCTTAGGAAGAGATGCCTGAAAGGTGCAGAAAAAAGCCATTGGATGGGCATGAGACAGAGGAAGGGAACAAGTTAAGTGATCACAGTACCATAAGAGCTGGTTAATGTCTGTCAAAGGGCTAGTACCAGCACAACACAAGAGACGACAACAAGGGGAAGAAACAGGGAAGGGAAGGAGCAGGGAGTTGAAAAAGGTGCAAGACCCACCCCACCTCCGACAGCATCACTGCCGAGTGATGAATGCTATCCTAATATCTTGTCTTTTGAATTAGCTTACTTTGAAGTACCTGAGAAGCTGAACTCTTGTTAAGATAAAAGTTGCAGAAACAATACTTTGTGACCATAGTCATCAAAGTGGTCAAAAAGTGTGGGTTACATGAGTGGACAGTGAGGTGCGGCCAGACTCTTTTCAGCAGTGCCCGGGGTAAGGGGCAACAGGAATAACCTGGAGAACAGGAAATTGCACCTGAGTATGAGGAAAACCTTCTTCATGTTCTTTACTTTGAGGGCGGTAGAGCACTGGAACAGCTTGCCCAGGGAGGCTGTGGAGTCTCCTTCTCTGGAGACATTTAAAACTCCCCTAGCCACGGTCCTGTGTAACCTGCTCTAAGTGGCCCTGCCTTGGGAGGGGGATTGGACTGGATGATCCCCAGAGGTCCACTCCAACACCAACCATTCTGTGATTCTGTCCAAGCTCTATATTTGGTTCTCCAGAATATTGTTATAATTGAGTTCAGTGCAGAGGAGGTTAATTTGGCTGATGAGAAAGAAAAGGGAGGTGACCTAAAACTAAAATAAACTCATTTAAAATTTTCAAGGGTGAGAGGTTTTTCTGTACTTTACTCTAGATTAATTCAAATGTAGTTGGCATGCACTTCCAAAAACTGGTTTTAAGCATTACATCCCACTGCGAAGTGAAAATTATGTGTTGTTTACATTTACATACAGAGTAGGTGTTTTTGGCTGGCAAGAAATATATCTTACTGTGTCTTGCAGTTGCAGGGAGACAACCTCATACCTAAATTACTCTGTTTTTAACTGACGTACAAGCATGAAAGGTTTTATTTAAATATAATTTCTCTCTGTTCATTAGCTCTTCCAGTCAGGCCATAAATGAACTAGTAGCAAATGAACAGGCAAAAAGAATCCCTTCTCTTTTTGGATCAAAGAAGTTTGATGCTGCTGCTTCGTATCATTTAGAAAGATGCTGAAATATGGTATTTACACGACTTAATATTTGCTCTTACTGATTTTTTTTGCAGGGCCCTGGGTCTCTCATCATCCTAAATCTGAACCCTGTCTCACTCTCCTCCTTTTCCCAGAATGATCTCCAGATGTGCTCCAGAGAGCTGCAAGGACAGAAATATGAAAGCTAATCCTACAGCGTCCTCTCAAAGGAAAAGAATTTTTCCTCCCGAATTATGGGCTGCATTTCAGAGTATTGCACTGGAGAACTACAAACAAATAGCACATTCTCTACTTCCCAAGCATTACTGCACACAGTTTTCCATTTATACTGTAACTAATTAAAATCAGTCTTCAAATCAACAACAGATGCTTTGGTATCATGCAATACCAAGTCTGGTGACTGAGCAGCAAGTCTCAAAACTGACAATTTTGTGCAAAAGTTGCTTGCACATTAGTAGCGGGTGTTGGAAAGGTAATGTATGGGGAAAAAAATGGTAAGCTACCTGAATTCTAATCAGCTGTAACAAGTCACATAGAAAAGAAGAAAGTTTCTGCGAAGGAAAAATCAAGGCAGGAATGGTAAAGACGGAAGAACTATAGTAGATATGAGATGTCAGACAAGAAAAAAACATACTTAAAAGAAGAAAACTGCTTCTAGAGTTTGCTTTATAGCCTTCACTTCATCAGCACGAAATACAGATCTTTCTGAGATCCTCACAAGTCCTGCAGCAGGGCCTTTTGAACATGACAGTCACTGGTGCTGTGCCCCTTGCACGCCAACAGCCCACTTTAGCCAGTGGCACATGCACTGCATTCACACTGACATTGACTGTACACAACATGTGACGTGTCCAAAAAGGGTGACTCTGAAAGAAACATGCCTGCAGTTAAGAGTCATGTGAACACTGGGGCTTAGTGCCTGTCAAGGAGGACAGAGAGTAAAACCAAGCTGTAAATGCGCTTTTGAACATCGAGGATTCTGTTTTTCAGTAATGCCTTGAGGGTGTAGCATGTAAGGAGGAATTTGGAGTGAAAAATGTTGCAAAGCTCAGATTAGCCTCAGGTGAGCCATGAGTGGGTAGTGATACACCCTGACTGCTGGGTCATTCGTCTGTAGAAAGCACGGCGTGAGTACATTCCTGAGAGAAGCCTAGGCATGTCTGAGTGTAAACATGTCTGAGTCACTGTAAGGTCACCCAAGCCACTTTAACGTTATCCTGAGTATCATAAGGACTGTGTCTAAGGTACTCATAACTTATAGACTCATAGAATAGTTAGGGTTGGAAAGGATCTTAAGATCATCTAGTTTCAATCCGCAACAATATGTTAAAGCAATCTTAAGATGTATATTCAACTTCTTGTTTCATAGTGGTATTACAACATCCTGCTGGATTGTCTAGGAAAGACATCTAGGTTATCCAATGGCACAACATATTTGTTTTTCTTTCAGGGCACCAGGAATGTTTTTGCCTTTTATTTTGTACTTTTTCTAGCAGCACAGTTCAAAAGAGGTCGTTGATGCATCAACATTGCCCCTACTTCTAGCTATGCTAGATGAAGCTATGCTGGACCTGTGAATTTGCATGGGAATCTGCTGGGATTTGCATCATTTGCTAGGAGAGTTATCATTAACAATTTTTTTGCACAAGCAGAAAACTAAAAGAGCCCCAAAGAATCACTGGTGCCACCTGACATTTCTGATGGTCTGAACATGTGTTAGCAAAGCTTCAACCTTAAAAAATTATTTTATATAATTTTAACACCAGATTTACTACCAGGCCCTGGGTGCTCATGTCTGTGGAACAGCTGGATTTATGTTTGACTTGCTGCTGCAGAGCAGTGTGAAACTATGCTTGAGGTTGTTGTCTGCCTCCCAGATTCTCTTGTAAATTTTTCATCCTCAAGTTCTGTGTTTTCTTCTGGCATTTCTCCGTGCTTAATTCTCTGCCTTTATGCCCTCCTGAGTCCCCTCATCCTAGCTATGTTTGCTATACCTCTTGAACTGCTATAGGGAATGATAAAGTTCTGCACATGAATAATGGCCATTTTAGGAGACCTTCAAATACCTGAAAATACATCTGGTAGCTGAGGCTGACAGAAAATTTTCCTGATCACTGACATACGCCCTGGACTCCTGTTTCTATATGGCAGCACCCCCATCCCCCAAAATAATGAAAACCAACTACTGAGAAGATGATAGCCCAATAGACAGTCAGGTCATGGAAGCTCATCCATTCTTCAGATGTCCACTCATCTTTCCAGGGGCAAAACAAACTTCTTACAATGCAGGGGGAAGGGGAAGCAAGAGGAATGTGCAGGGACACTCATCTGGGTGTGGAAAAAGGAAGGTGCACATACCTATCCCTATATGACCTCTGTAAAGCAGAATCCTTGGGGTTAAGACACCAGACTATCCAAGAACCTAATGACCGTAGAAGGTGCCTGAGATAGAGGAATATAGGAATATACAGCTCATGCGCTTACTGAAATTCGAATTACTCTTTTACTTGAAGTAAGTTCCCTAACTATTGAGTTTGTATCTACAGTAGAGTGCTCAGCTCCATCTTCCTTCCCAAAGACCACCATTCTCCAAATAGGGTGAGCTTCCTGTGAAAACTTGGGGTAAGATGAACTCTTGTCTTCAGACTCAACTACTGTCTCCAGAATCTCCTACTGACTGCAATAAGGTACTGTTACTGCAAGGATGAGGTCCTGGAGGAAGTAACAATCTAAGTGTGTCAGAAGGAAACCCTAATCTCATAGTTAACATCAGAAAATGGTGATCTTGTTGAAAAAGGCTATTAACCATTGCCAGTCTGTGGTGTTACTGTCCCTGCAGGGGTAACCAGTGGTCACTGCTCTTTTAGAAAGGCCAGCATTGAGAACCTTTTGAAAGACAGTGTGTATTAGCAACTGCTCACGAATAAGCAATCAAATAATGCACAGTGGTAAAATCCTATGGATTATTTTTCTCTCCGCAATGCAGCCTATATATAAGATCTTGGTAAATTCAAGGTATGGGAAATTTGAAAGGTCTGAATTTCATTGTTAGAAAGAAAAAATAAATTCTAAATATTTTAAAGAAACTTTTAAAACCAATTTTAAGTCCAACTGAAAAACATTAGTTTTCAAATTCTCACCATGCTGACCTCAAAAGGATAGTGCTGCAATTCTGAGCCCACATTGTATTTTTAAGTATACCAGAAAGAAGATGAATTTCTGTTTTAAGCGCAAAATTGCTTAAAGCCAAATTCAAATATGAAAGCATTGACTATGAGAATTGTAACAATTAAGAACAACAATCAATTGTAACTTGGCTAAACTGCAACCTGGTTTTTTTCAAAACTCATGTGTTCAGCAGTAGACTGTCCAAAAGGATCTTCACACTCTGCACTACATTTTAGGAAAGATGGGCTACAGTCCTCATATGTAACAGATTCTCCTGAAGACTTTAGCACATCTAAATAAAATTTCTTTTTCTTAGCTTTAATATTATAGACAGTATTGACATTTTGTTTCCAAAACATCTGGAAAGTCACTATTTCACAGGGGCTGAAGTCTTTAGACGCTGATGCTCATATTTCATTTAGGATCATTTAAGGGCTACGTTGCCACAGGTGGCATTCCCACATTTGGATGTAACACCTGCAATGAAGACATTTTGCCCTTTGCAATTGTTGGTACTGTACTTACGTTGGTGACCACAGCCAGAATGGCTATGCCTTGCATGATAGGCTGCCAGGCACCAATGTCTTGTGCCTTCTGGGGAACCATGCGCCTGAACTGGGTTGTCAGCTTCCACGCATCCAACCGGATTTCCAGCATGTTGTTAATAAGGGCCAGAAGAGGAGCCAGGGGGAATGACGCCACAAACAGAGTGACAAAGCCAAACTGTATAACTGTCAAGGGGAGAGGTTACATACATCAAAGAGGCTTTCACTTACTGGAGATAATCATGTATGAGAATGTATATATACATGTGGGAGAGAGAGAGACAACAAAGAGTAGCTTGGATCCTAGTGAATCCTCCTTATGACAATCTAAAAGCACATTTACACTGAAAAAACTGCTAGGTGAAGGGGACAGGAAAATGTTACAAGTCACAACACATCAAGAACTATTCTGGGTGTTTAAACATCCATTTCTTTCTGATGTTTTCATCACAAAGAAAAGACCAGAAATCTAATGACTGTCGCAGTGCTATGCTGGAAAGCCTGAACTAAGGATAATCTTATTGGCATCCAGGTTTTGCAACAACATGCTGGCAGTGCTGTGACAGAGATGGTGGCAACAAACCAGAGATCTGCCAGCTCCCAAGAGACCAGCGACAAGTCCTGGTGACTGCAGACCCCAGGCAGAGCAGTCTGACACGCAGCTCTGCATACAGCACCTGAACATGGCAGTGGTCTGCCTTCTGAATGCGTTTCTCAGAGGACAGGGCAAATAAGCAGCAATACTCCTCCTTGTACAATCATGTGCTGTTTCCTAATTGTAAATTGAGTTAAGGCTTAGCTGCTTAATAAAACCTTGAAAAACTATCTTAATGGCCCACCAAAATTCATCTGGGAAAACATTCATGTTTCATCTGTCTATGCACTTATTAAGCATTGCTTGTATGAAGATTCTCTTTAAAGTACGCTTGTGCCCAGCAGTGGTAGCGAATCTGAACTAAACTGCTACTTACCCATTTCAAGATACTCATAAAACAGTCCAAGTTTTCCAATGGGTTGCAGGTGGTAGTCGTGCTCCCAGCGTGGAATGACTTTTTCTGATCTAGCAGCTGCACAGTATCTTCCGATTAGATTCTTAACCCAACTATCAGCCAGGGAGAAAAAGACCACTAACATTGGTAAAATAACCTAAAAAAGTTCAGTAAATGGAAAAAATTGACATCTGTGCTGTTATAGCTTTGAACAGTGGATTTAGTTATGTTCTTGAACTACTGAAAGCCCTTCAATCATGAGTATAATCTTCCATTGCCTTATCCTGACAGCAGTTATTTACAATCATAAATAAATGCAAAAGGGCAATATATCAGAATCATCATGGCTTATACGTTGTACAGGTGAATGACAATATAAAATTCAAGGTAACAAAAAATCAAGTTAAATGTAGGCCTGTGGTTAGACAGATTAATTCCTTCTGATCACAAAATTCACAGAATCACAGAATGGTTGAGGTTGAAAGTGTCCTCTGCAGGTCATCTGGTCCAACCACCCCTTGCACAGGCAGGGCCACCCAGAGCTCGTTGCCCAGGACCTTGTCGAGATGCCTGTTTAATACCACCAGTGATGGAGATTCCATGACCTCCCCAGCCAACCTGTGGCAGTGCTCAGTACCCTCACAGTTAAAAGGTGTTTTCTGATACTCAGAGAGAACCTCCTGTTTTTCAATTTGTGCTCATTGCCTTTGGACCTTTTACTGGGCATTGGTCACTGAGATCAGTCTGTCCCCCTCTTCTTTACTTTTGCCCTTCAGATATTTGTGCACACGGATGAGATCCCCCTGAGCCTTCTCTTCTCCAGACTGAACAGTCCCAGCTCTCTCAGCCTCTACTCATAGGTGCTCCAGTCCCTTATTAATCCATGTGTCTCCTTGCTGGACTTTCTTCAGTGTGTCCATGTCTCTCCTGTACTGGGGGACCTAGAACTGAGCCCATCAGCCCAGGTGTGGGCTCCCCAGTGCTGAGTACACCTCCCTCAACCTGCTGGCAACACTCCTAATGAAGCTGAAGATACCATTCACCTTTTTGCCATAAGGACACATTGCTAGCTTGTGATCAATTTGGTGTCCACCAGGACCCCCAGTCCTTTCCTGCTGAGCTGCTTTCCAGCTGGATGGTCCCCAGCATGGGGCTGTTTTTCCCTGGGTGAGGACTTTGCACTTCCCCTGCTGAATTTCATGAAGTTCTTTGTCAACTCATTTCTCCAGCCTGTAAAGGTCCCACTGGGTGGTAGCACAACCATTTGATTTAACAGTTTTGTGTCATCAGCAAACTTGCCAAAGGTGCACTCTGCGCTCTCATCCAGATCATTAAATATGTTAAACAGGACAGGACCCAATAGTGATCCGTGGGCTACACCTCTAATGACTAGCCTCCAACTAGACTTCATGCCACTGATCATCACCTTCTGGGCCAGGCCATTCAGCCAGTCTTCAGTTCACCTCACTCTCTGCTCATGCAGTCCATACTTCAGTATCTTCTCTATGAGGCTTTTATGGAAGAAAGTGACAACAGCTTTACTGAAGACCATGTAAACAATATCCACTGCTCTCCCTTCATCTAGTGGGCCAGTCATTTCACCACAGGAGGCTAGCAGGTTGGTCACCGGGGACTTCTGACTACTAATGACTTCCTTTTCCTTCATGTGCCTGGAAATGGTTTCCAGGACTAGCTGCTCCTTCACCTTCCCAGGGATTGATGTGAGTCTGATCTTCCCATCTGAAAGGCTTGTATGAGAATTTAAGAAAACTGATAAATTTACTGTAGCCATTTTCAGCAGTCAAATAACCATACTAAAAAAAAGGGGGTGGGAGCAAATGTCTGTCAACAGAGAAAAACCCAAACCAGTTCTCTTTATACTTGCAGAGATGCAGCATGAGAAGAACCAGATCTAGATGTGATACTCAGCATTTCAACATCTAAATGTTACCCTAGGAAGTGAATTAAAATTTCTGGTCAGATAAGGTTATTTCCTGTACACAGAAGGAGAGTCTCTTGTCTGTGGCTGGAGCTACATCTGCAAGCATGCTCAGTCTAGGAACTCTTCCCGATGTTGAAAAGAAGCATGGGTCTACAGGTCCATTCTGCAAGCAGCAGCATATATGGAGCATTGAGGTCTGGAGGAACTGTATCTCAGCAAAGCGCCTTACCTTCAACCCTAACAGTATTTATGGCATGCTTTGAAGTGGGGTCACTATGCAGCAAAGGAGCACAGTCTGTGGGTTTGAAAGAACCACAGTCAAAGGGAATACAATGCTATGGGCTGTTGCTTAGAGCATTCAGGAGGGTGTGAGCAAACTGCGAGTTTCCTACTCCAAGCAACATTAATAGTCACTGATCAGCATAATATAAGTTCTAGGAGAAGGAAATTAGTCCTGGATAGCATCTTAACCTATATTAAATGGAAGGCATTTGTGGTTAGCACTTCGCTTACTGTTTACATTAAAACATGACTTTCCAGAGGCCTGCCTCACTGGAAGAGAGCATATAGGCACTATGAACGTCAAATATAACTGCAAAACTAAACGAATTAAATTAGTAACTTATGCATGACTTCTAAAAGCCCAATGAATAACAACATATCATTCCACTCAACATTAAATAACAATCTTTAATCTTTTCAGAAATTCTACTACTTCAGTTTTAAATATCCAACCTGAAACACATTGAGTCTGATTTGCAAAGGAGGAAAGCACCTCTGATGAGCGAGAACAACAGAGACAGGAGCTCAGAGCTACCAGACCAAAAATACACATACTGTCTAAGAAGGCCACAAAAGACTAGGCTTATTCATTTAGAATACAATACACACTTATCAAATTTAGTGACCAAATGCCTCAACATATCAAGCAAAACCATTATCCTTCAAACATGAAAGAGCAGATTACTTGATAGTTTGAACTTACGGAAGAAGCACTTCTTGAATGTTGTTCCAGATTGCTTTACCTCCTACTATGATGGCAAGCTGAGTGGTGAGTTCAAGGAGACATCCACCTGGATCACACTGAAGGTTGGGAGAGACATGAGTTATTTCTGAAGCTGGGTAACTTTTCAGGCATGAAAGAAGCATCTGAATTAGTGCATGGTAACATTTCTTAAAGCAAAGAAGACTATTTAGGCAAACCCTTCCAGGAAGGTATGCAAAAGCCAGTTCTAGTCCACATGTGGTCACATACGACAGGTTGGTGGGTCACTGGTGAAAGAGTGAAATACCAGGGGAAGCCATGCACCTCTGTGCTCTGCTGACACCAGGTGAGGGTCACCCAGCGGAATAGGAATGCTTCTGCTGGTGTTCCTCTCTTTCTATGAGCCAGTTCACAGATTATTGAACCATGGGAAAATGAGTTTTTCTGGGTATGTGCAATTTATTTCTAAGCCCAACTGGTCTCATGTCATGTTTTTTTAATGTTAGGAATAACGAAGGAGGCAATTGGCTTAGGAGGCAGTCACTTTCTGAACCCTCATGTTAAACACCTACAAGTATGTTACATACTCCTATCTTCAGCAAAATACCTGGACTAACGGCTCCTGCTGTTTAAAAACAAGCACTATCATACACTCTTACCTCTTCATTGCGATACTTTCCTAGCCAATAAACTGGATTTCCAGGGTGACCTACAAATTTGCCCTTAAAGAAGGCTATGTAGAAGCATGAAGAATAGTAGTTGACAAATTGAAACAAGAACATCTTTGTCGTCAGACTGTTTTCATAATCAGTTTGTGTCCTTGGAAGCTCTGCAATTAAAAAACATTAAATAAAAACAAAAACCAACCTACAAGTAACCTACAAACTGCCTTAGAGCCTCAGCTGGAGATGCATATGCCCTATATTCCTTAATATGACTGAGAGCATTATAAATTAGATTGTACATAATCCCCAAGTATACTGTAGCCATTATGCTAATTCTAAAACTATATGGGTTGCAATAAGGAAAGAACTTGTTTGCTGGCAGTAAAGAAAAAGAACAAGCAGAAATGCTGATAACTCAGGGAAAAAAACCCACCCAAATCCAGCATACTCAGGAGAGATGCAAATGTAACACTCTGAACTGATGAAACAATATTAAACGAAACTATATTAAAATGCTGCACTACTTCACATAGCTACTATAATGTTGATGGCCTGGATATAAAGAATAATAATATTTGTGACTGTTTATCTATTTAATGACGTGGGAATGGTATCTAGCTTTGGAACGGTGATCTTATTTCATTTTTTTACAAGAAAATAGCTATTTTCCCCATAAACAAAGCTAATATAATCAAGTATGTTATGCGTTACTGATCTGTTTTCATAAAGCTTGATTATTACAGCAATTTTCCTTGCTTTGTCTGTTTCACAGGCACAATACTGCAAACAATTGATCTTTCACGCTGCCTATACAAGGACTTTTCAGGCAAAGAGCTCATTATCATATTCCTATGATATTGAGAAAATCTGTAAATTTTGAGATGGTGTCGTGTGATTTCAGGATTGGAAAATCCTGAAACGTATGGCACAGGTGTTCATTTACTGAATTCTTATTATACATATAAATGCTATTTTTGTTGTTATTTTACCCCAAGTTTCTACCAGAGGAACAGCAGTAGCATACCAAAGTCAGTTATCAGGATTGCCACTTTTTCATAGATAATGTTGAGAACCATAATGACTACAAAGCTGATGAGAGAAGCAGTTACTGAAGTGGCTGTCTGTGGAGTCAGGTACTTGCGGATTGCGTCTGTTCCACTAATGTGCTGTGACAGCGTTGCAGAAAATGCCAGGAAAACCGAGAGCCTATAGACAATGATTCCAATAACTGAAGCAATAATCAAAAGAATCTGCCAAGGAAATGCAAGAGAGATATTCATGTTAAACCACTGGCTTTAGGAAAAAGGGAGTTTGAAACTACTTTTTACAGCAGGCAAAAGGACACCAGCTATGTGCCTGCCATTCCATTGCCAGAGGATGATCAAATATGGTAGAAAGCACTAAATAGAGAATCCATAGAAGAAGCCTTTTTTTTTATGCACTACAGTCAATATGCAGCAAAGAAAAGAGATGCTCTGGTTTATGTCTAATAACAAGGTTTGTACTGATGTAAGAAAAGATAATGAGATGCGTAATCAAATCTTACGCATCAAGGCATGTGATGGAAGAAATTTCCCTCTTCTGACACTGGGCAATTGGCATAGGATGGCAAATGTACTAGCAGGTCTGCGCTGATTACAGAGGGGGCTGTTCCTTCCTTCCACATGATAAATTACAGATTACAGAACCTCCAAAGGAACAGACAAATTTTAGGTCAAGTCGTGTCATCTGCAGGAGTTATAATAATGATCCACACATACCATCTTGCTTGCCATCTCCTCTCTTTCTGCTTCATTTCCTGCTTTTATTTCTTGTTATTTCTCTAGCTACTATTCAGATTGAGGTCCACAGAGCTGTGAATACTTTTTTCACTCTCTCTGCAAACTGTCATGCATCCACCTGCCTCCCCTTACCCTGCACATAATGAGTGAAGTAGCACAAATGACGAACCCAGACCAAATCTCTACCCTTCAAACTGGGGTCCTGCCTATTTAAATCCAACAGTAAAGTATTCTTTCCTTTGTGTTACAGACATGTTAATGCTGAGGCTCCCCTGGCTGCCAGCCACCACTCTATCTTCTGTCTCCTGTCATCTAGGACAAGATCTTTTCCAGCTGCTGTTTGTGCTACAGGCAAGGAGGACATGAAGCATGCTAAAACACTGAGTTTTTTTAAAGTGACCTCTCTGGGCATGATCACCATGTTATATATTGTTTCATGGGTGACTGGACTGCTTTGAAGTTTTAGTTGTAATTAAAGCAGGAGCCCTGGAAGATTAGAGAGCACCCAGATTTGCTTTGTGAAGTGAAACAAGAAACCTGAAAGAGGTCCAGGACTGTGAGACACAATATTGAAGCAAATGGCTGGAACAAGCAAGATAGAAACTGGCAAGGAGGAGAAAACATAAACCAAAGTCTTTCCCCTACACCCCCACAAAAAGCAAACACATTTGTCTTAAAATAATGAGAGAAAAATCAGTGGACCACATTTGCAAGTGTAAATCACAAGGTACAGCTGCAGAACATTTTGATATGTATTTTCTATTAACTCTGTGCCAATGAGTATTTGGTGACCACAGCTACCTTCTTAATGTGGGTCCATACCTATTGGGCTTGGTTTATGCATCAGATGGCAACCCAGCTGAATCTGGTCCATTGTTACCTTTTGTTTAGTCCAAGCTCTTTTTTTTTGGATGCTTACTAAGAAGTGAATTAAAAGAGAAGAACTTTACCCAGAAGAAGACAGCACTCGCACAGAAAGTCATCCGTATGCACTTCCCACAGGCAGTGTACGGCACATGTTCTTCTTGCTGTAAAAGATTAAGAAACAGATCAAGGATGTACCCAATCTTTCATTCTTTTTTGTTTTTCAACTTTTTCTGCATGTTTCAATCAAACCCTTTACTATAATAATGACAGAAAAAGGGAAGGAAGTCCCTGGTTTTATTTCCTTTCCTGTTTTGTTATACGGGAAACTCACATTTATTCATGATTTCAAAAGTCTTGCCTGATTACAGGTATCTTTTGTGGGCTTTTTTTGCTGCCCATTCTAAAATATAAATGACTTCCATAGATGCTGAGTGTTCTCAGCTTACTGACTTCAGCTATGACAGGGCGCATAGTCCTTTTGAATGGACGCATCCTTCTTGACTGATCCAAGATCCAAGGCCATTACCTTTCAAAGCTCATTGGCTAAAACTAGCAGGCACTAAAACTCTTGTCCTTGTTCTCTACATTTCTCAATTTATCCCATAGGAACAATGGAATGTCTTTCCCAAGGAAATGTCTACCCAAAATATTGGTTTGAAAATTCACTGAGTCTTTATAGGATCTCTGTGGATCAAAATCATTGTTTTAGCATATTCTTCACTCTTTGAACTGTCTGAAAGGAACTTTCCAACTGTGACGTTATACACTGAAGGTTTATAAGCTTTTAAACAGAACCACTTTTTTTTGTAGTACAAAATATTAAAAGAAGATGTATATAGGATAGTTTCAGCTATGGCAGTCCATTTTGAAACTTTTCAAGTGCCCTCTAATAAACATTAGTATAACGTGGATGGAATGTGAAAGCTAATGCTCAGATAAATGCTAGAGTGTTATATTGACAGAGAATAATAAAAAGAGAAGCTGAGCTGAAGTGAGCTACAAAAGCTAAAGCTACTCAAAATGTATAACAAATAGAGATCTGAACTAAGATCCTCATAAATATGAATCCTATTTCATTAAAATGAGGATTATCCTTGTCCCTCTGAGTTTGATGTTATTAATCATAATTGCATCCACATGCACTTAGCAACAATACCTATTTATATATGGTTCAAACAGAAACATCTTGGATTAAAAAACCCTGTCCTGGCATAACATATAGTGTAGCATCTTTCCCTCTATTTCACCCTTTTTTCCTGATGCAGTCTTAGGCAAAGATAGCAAATTCTCTATGATCTTGGCCTCTGGCAGTGACACTGAAGCATTTCTTGGGGAATTTAATAAAATAGACTTAGTCTCCTAAGCTGAGGATGATGTCTGCTTCTGTTTATTTATGACACAGGAACCTAAGCAGTGCAAGCTCCTCAAAGCTCCTCGAGCTCCTACCTTAAGGTGCCTACAGTTAGGTGTAAATTGCCTTCCATGTGTCTGCACTTTATAAATTCATTATTTCCAGACCAGCTTCTTGAAACACTGCAGATTTATACATCTCCGATCTAGATTCACCATGTTCATCATGTCCTCTCACAACATGTCTGTTGCAGCAGCCATCAATAGTTATCAGAATATTTCTTACCCGTGTGATTTCATTAAGTACTACATGAGTGCATCGAGCTTCATATTCCGGGCGAACTTGTTCTTCTTGCTCTAAGTACTCAACTGTGTCCCATTCGTACTCCAGTTCAGCCTGCCGTCGCTTCCAAAACTCCAAAAACAAAGTAACTATCCAGAAGACAGACAACATGAACAATGCTATGTGAGTAGTGGACACTGCTTGACCCCCTGTGCTGTAATATTTGACTTGGTTTTCCATACAGCTTTCCACAGACATGGCATAAAACCCCATGGCTGACTGGCTAATGCAATAGTGAAAATAACCGGATCTACTCCTTTACGCAATCATTGCTTTGGATGCATAGGTACTTTAATAAGAGAAACCTGAGGTAAATGGTGTTGCAAGTGCATGCTAAAGAATGTGTATACATTTATTTGCTTTCTGTCTAAGCCTAGAGTATGATAACTTTGGATTTTGTATTACAGACTCCTTTTGATAAAGTTTGTCCCAGGATGTATAAGAAAGCAAATTGGTTGGATAGGTGAAGAGAAAATACTGGAGGGTGCCAGACATCTAGAAAAGAAAAACTGAGTACATCAAAAATTACCACAGGGAAAAACTTATGTTCATTGAGGCTGCAATTTCTACATGGACATATAATCCATTTGCAGGCAAGAAGAACCAATGGTGGTTCAGGCGAAGATCACAGATTCATAGAATCACAGATGCCTAAACGCAGCTGTGCTTCCTTCTCTGCTAGCACCAATCTGATGAGGCTGCAGCTCTTTTTGCTAGGCACAAAGCTTAGAAACTCTCTGGGCTGGGCCATCAGTTCCCTTGGACTGTGCTACTGCAACTGGAAGCGCTGGGGGGCAAGGTACATAGATGCCTAAGGAGTACTGGCTAGACATGAATCCAGCCAAGCTCATTACCTCGCCCTGAGACATTATATGGGTAGGTCTGGCAGCAGAGGGAATGAGAGGCCCACTGAGACGGGTGGGAGGTACACATGACGATGTTTGTCAGTACCATGATCCCTGGTGCCCCTGGATGCTCTGTTACTGAAGACAGTGCATCCTCAGCTCAGTGGTGTGGCTCTGCAGCAGGAACTCCAGGAGGAGTTAGTATCCCATCACTGCATTCCTCATTGTCTGGGAATAATTAACCCTGAAAGCGGTGTTTGGACTTCATCCTGAATGATGAAACATCAATGGCATGCAGTTATATTTCCAAACATTAAAGGTTATTTCCAAAATATTTTTATTTCCAAAAAAACCCAAATTGAAGAATTTAAAAACCAGAAAATTCCATGGGCTGGGCTGTCAGATGACTTTGGCATTTACACACAGGCAGAACCTCAGGAAACCCTCCTCCTCAGATTTTTCATGGGCCTCTTTCCCAAGGACTTCTCAGCTACTTCACACTTAGCAGCATACAAGCCATTCCAAGCAATGGGCCAGAAGACCACATCTGCCTTCTCTTGCAGAGGAAGATTAGTCTCCCATGAACCTCTAACTGCTGCCCAGTCCAAACCACAGGAAGATAAACTGATTTGGCCCAGCTGCAAATCCAGCTGCTGATGGAGATCCCAGAAATGCAGGGACTCCTGTGATAGCCTTTCTGCTAACAGTGGAAGAAGGACATGTAATATGGGGACAGTCTTCAGCCCCAGTACAAAGAAAACTACTAGCCAAAATCAGCCAGCAGCCAAGTTGTATCTTTCAGAACAGGGACGGAGCTGCTCCTGGATTTGGCATTTTCCTTTTTTCCTGAACCAGTGGGGTTTTTAACAGTTGAAATAGATGACATTTCAGAATCAGGAGATCCGAGCACTAATTCCACCTCATGCTGGTAATTTGTGGTGTCCTCTTTCATGTATCCATACTCAGTGTGGCCCAGGTATTCTGCCTCTGACACTGTGACAGCAAAGACTGAAAAGAAATGCCTACACTGGAAAGCATTTGTTTGTTTGGCTGATCTTGCTCAGGGATGAGATCAGTGATGGCAGCAAGTGAGGTGGAAGCTGCCAGTCTAGTCATCCCGTGTGGCAGAAGTGTTGGTCCAGAGCAAAAAGGTATACATTGTGAATGCCTGAGATGAGATTCCCTGGTGTTTTTTGGTGCTTTAAGATCTTTGAAGGAATATACTAAAAAAGAAGAAATTACTAAAAGTGCATTGATGATAATTATGCAATAATATATCTAAACATCTAAGATTATTTTAATTGTTTTGGACCAGGAGGTCTATGAAAGTATTACAGGAAGATAGAAATTACAGCTGGAATTGCACCATGACCACGAGTCATTTGGATTTGGTAAAATTTGGACTGATTATCTGAATTTGACTGGATTTGTAATGCAATTCACCTCTTCATATAGTGAACTTATGACAAGAATGCTAACAGACTTAGCACCCATCACTATAATCATGCATCTTAACTTTGTGATTATTAATCTTGAAACCATTCTTCAAAACAGGAAACCCAGTTTTAATTAAAAAGCAAATTGCAAATAAATTAACTATTTATATGACAGGAGAAGATTACATTAGTATCAAACTTCTAATTTACTTTTATATAGAGTATTTCCTGCTGGTATTTTGATTTTAGCATGTATTTTAAAGAAGTCTTCTTTTGACGTTATATATTTCATCTTATATTTCTTTAAATCAGTAAGTATTTGAAGCACTTTAATGGATGTTGGAAGTAGATGAACTCCAAGGTCCCTTCCAGCTCAAACTGTTCTAGGATTCTAGGATCATAGGATAATAAAAATGTGTTTTGCAAAGAAAGTAAATGATGTATTCTTGTCAGCAGATATGTGAGTTTAAAATGCTACATGACTTATTCAAAGTATCCTGTATACAGACCTTACACTGAACTTACTTTGGTAGTTTCTGGATAAGACAGTGTGATAAAGGCCAGTTAACAAAGTTCCTAATAGGAACAAATGAAATCGTTTCTGGGGAAACGAACCTTGCCTAATGCCTTGAATACAGCAGCACATGGTTTCCCCCATGGGAAACATCCTGTTTTCAGATACATTTTCTCCGCTAAAAGACACATCTACTGCTTTGTAACCACTAGCTACACTTTTTACAGTCGGTTTCTTAAATAAAGACAGGAGGAATAAATTTCCTGGGAAATGTAATAAATGACTATTTTCCAATTGCCTTGTGCAGCCTCACAGCTGTTAATAGGCACAGACAGCTCCAAAACTCTCCAGAAAAATAAGAGCTCCTCTGCCAGATATACTTAAGCATGTGGCTGGCCCCTGCTGCACGAACATGAGGCAGCTCTAGTAATTTCTCCTGGACTTTCCTCCAAGTCCAATGAAACAAAACAGACACTTGAAAGACCAACTTTAAGTTCTACAATTCTTTGTTCTCTTATGATGCTAAAAAGGAGTTCCTGAGAATGTGTATATCTTCTGCTACATAGAACTACCTACTGCTGAATTCCTGAGTGCTAGAAAATAAAGTTGTCTCAAATTTATCTATGTTTTCTCGGCTGATGCTGGAGGCTTGGCCAAAATTAGATGACAAACCACAGTTGTTGAAATCTACTTACCCCATATTCCCATAAATACTGCAAACACCAGTGTTCCAAAGCTATCAAATATACAGAGTTTCTGGAAAAATGGAGAAGAAAAAAGGCTTAAAATATAATTAACCTTTTTTTTTTCCCCTTCTACACTAACCCAGGACAGAAGCTGCCTACTGAACATGTCGACTTTTAGCTTTCATGTAGCTTAATAAACAACATTTATTGATTGTGTTTCCTCAGTTTCTGTCAATGTACACTACCCCACAGTAAATTAAGGAAATTAAATGCAAAGACCAGAATTAAAAATGTAAGCCAAATATGCAGCAAGAGGATAGTAAAATGGTGTGCTATCAAGCTTCCTCCCATCTGTTGCATAGGAAGAGGAAAAACAGTGTTTCTGGTCTGGGAAGTCAGTATAGACTTACGTATTTTTAATACATTCACAAAAAGGCAATGGATACATCTGGTTTTCATGAGCAGGATGACAACAAGTCAAGCTAGTTAGTAAAAACACATTGTGATGAGCTACCTCTGTGGTCACAATTTGCCTTTTCTTTCTGTCATAGCCTTTTCCCTGTATTCTTATTTCTTTTACCCTTTAAATGCATTGAAGCAACATATTAAAGCTGGACAAAATATTTTTGGCAAATAGCAGAAAAATTGCAGTTTTGAGAGTGATTGAACCTACGGAAAGGAATAACAGAAGGCTAACATTAGCCTAGTGAGATGAGGTAATGGAGAAAGAAAGTGAGGATCCTCTACTGAGGTTAACAGGACATGGCTGTGTCACAGCTTCTATCATGGCCAACAACAGCACCTCCTTGTTACCATCTCCTCCTTCGTAACACAGGTTAAATTCAAGGCATGGATCCAGACAACATCTTTGAGGAGGGAAGGGGTAGATTTTAGAAATGTCAAAGCATAATTTAAACATTTCCTTAGCAAAATTGATCCACAGCTACTGAATCAAGACTTTAGGAATTGAATTTCCCACCCCCAAAATGAAGAATTATGTCCAGAAGAAACCAGAGTGTTTCAGTTAAAAACCCAGAGTAGTCCTGTATCAAATATTTGTGAAATAAATCAAAAAAACCCAACCCAACAATTTGTTTCATCTTGGATCAAATTGGAGAAATCGATGCTGGTTTTACTTTCTAAAGTTTAGTTGTTCTATCAAAAGGAACAATTACTTGAATGTTTCTAGTAATTCTGCAGGACACTGGTGGAGCAACAGCTTCTTTTTATATGCAGTACTAGAGAAAGTGCAAATAAAGTTCAATAGTGTGTCTATAAGTTGTAAATGTAGTTACCTTGGATGATTCACAAGTGATGGTGAGGTTCCAGTAGGTACATACTTTATCACACTGAGGGCACATTATGATTTTACCTCCTATGTTGGGATCACATACTTCTTGGCTAAAAACAAAACTAGTCAATCACTTACCAACACTAAATTCTTTAGTCCTTTTTTTGCACACAAGGACAGCACAATAATCTCAGGGAATTAAGAAACAGTTTACCAGTCATCTGCTCTCAGGAATTCCCCACCCCAGCCTGGCAACACATCCCCATTTCCATTCTTAATCCTCATCTCAAAAATGGACGACATAAGAGGAGAATTATTTCCATCCCTTGTACATGGTAGTAATTCTCAAAACTGCTCACATTGAAACTAAAACCACTCTTCAAAGATCTCACACTTCAACAGGAAACTCACACTTGCATGCTCACACATGCTCCCATAGCAGGTCTGAGGGGAGAAGGAAAGGAATCCTGACTACCAGAGCATGGAATAGCTGCAGAACCAAATTAGCTACCAAGTCCTTGGGGTCTTCTACAAAGGATCAGATTGGAAAACATGCAGAGGGGGCTGCTAGGGCAATTCAAGGAATGGCAGATTTGTCTCGTAAGAGATGGCAAAATGGTTGACATCCAACTATACAGACTAACCTAGTATGGTGGAGGCTGAAAGGTGATGTAATTACTTTCTATAAATACATCAGTAGAGTAAACACCAGGAAGGCAGATAACTATTTGACTAAATGATAATACTGGCATAAGGCTAAACGGGTTTATACTCCATTAGCCAGAGGAGTGGAGCTCTGGAACAGCCCTTCAGCTTTTTCTAAAGATAAACAACATTCCAGAAGAGTGTATACAGTGCGATGGTCTGTAGATGATTTAGCACAATGATGACCTCAAGGTTATTGTGCCACGGTTGAATTTGTCATATCCTGATGGGGGCTATGCATCATCTCCCACTATATCCTAGGCAGCTGAGGCCCCCTGTGCTTGTTCATTCTCTATTCTTTCCTCAGAATAGAGGAAAGAAATTTTGGGCGTTTTACCAAGGTCTCTGGATACCTCTTCCCAGAACAACCACAGTGAAAATGATGTTACGGCTTCTGATTGTCACTCTTTTCTTTGTATTTCTACACTAGGTGTGGTGAACCTAGTGCAAATTATAAATAAAATGAGGAAATAAACTCTCAGATGTCTATCACTGTAATGGTCCTCGGACATCCATTACTCTTGTTATACTTTATGCCTTTACTTTCAAATCCAGAACTGCTGTTTTCAGGCCCTCTCATTTTGCCTCTTTTATTGTGCAGTGTCTTGCAAACCCTGCACAGTCCCCTCGACAGGTGACTGATCAAAATTGCATGGGATATTAAAAAAGGCCTGATCAGGTACCTCCATGTGCAGTTGTCCTTTGTCAGGCATCCATACAGAAAACAGCCAACTCCTACAATCGCAGCCATGATCAGCATGTTAGTATAAAAGCCCAGCCAAGCAAAGTAGATTCCAATTTTCTCTCCATAGTATTTCCTGTGGAGGGGAAAGGTTTGGGTTTTTTTTTTTTTTTCTGAAATGCAAGTAAATTCACATTTCTGTTTCAAATGGCTCTTCATTTCATACATTTTGTACCAACTCATTTTGTCATGTTCCTCCAGTTTGAACTTTGGGATTGCAGTATTGCAGCTGGGTATTTCTATCACCACTTTAACGCTTTTATCAGAGGACAGGAAGGGGGGAAAAAGGAAAAGGAGAGAAAAAGCATACCTTGCAAAGAAAAAATTTAACTGGCTGCCTTTTCAGGAACTGGCTTATCATGAAACCAAGTTCAAAGTATGCTTCTGTCCATAATTTGATATAGGTGCATGGATCTGCCACCAGAACTGAGCTATGTCTCTTTGACAACCCCAAAACCAGACCTGCTAAGTAAATTCCTAGTTCATTACTCCAGCCTCAATCACACCAACCTGATGAAATCCAGGGGCTGCAGTTTGAAAATGTTTTTGGGATGAGCCCATTCTCTATAGAGAAGGTATCGTTCACTTGGGCAGTTGGGATCGGTTGACAGGTGCCTAAAACTAGACTGCAAAACAGAAAAAGCATGAGAAGAAGATACCATTAATCTAGCCACCACAGATCAGCTCTCATCTCAGCAGATCCTATGGCTCTGGCCATGAAGCCAGAGCTCAGAATAGACTTTTAGTCTAATCTGCTGGAAGCCAGGAAAAGGAGCAGGAAGGCAGCTCTGAAAAAGCACCAGATTTCAGGATAGAAGGTCAGAAAGGCACCAAAAGCTAAAGCAAACGCTTTACATATGTGAGCTGAAAATAACAGAGACTCACCATTAAATTAAATCTAAGCACATGTCAGTGTCTTGGCACTTAGGAACAGAAAACAGAAAAGGATCCATTCTAATTAGAGAACAGGACTAAATTAAAAGGGATTTTAAGTAGCTTTAGCATGCTAACATCCTTTGCTTCAAAATAATACTGTACTGGAATGAAGGCTGGAAAGTCTGAGGGATAAATCCAGGGCTTCTAGTCTTTGTTTTAATTTTAAAAGAGAGTTCACATGGAGATAATACTTGTGGTTTTTACTAGGTTATTTGAAAATCTATTTCAATAAAGCCTGTTTTATTGGAGGGAATTTTCCATTCTGTATCTCTGATGCAACAAGACAAGTGACAGAAATCTATCATCTAATCATGATTTTCAGAGGAGGCATGATATATTATTTTAATTGTATAAAAAGACAGTCAATAATTACTAGTCATACTGAGTCCAAATTCCCCATGTCATGATAGAAGTAGCCTGCAAGGCAGGTTTTTAATCTCTAAAAGGAAAACTTAAAATGGATAGTCATGAATGGTATTAATTCTATCCTGCAAAGCTTTGGGTTACTTACAAGAAACATGATTTGTCTTGATTCTGCCTTAAAGATTTCCTTGAAATCATTGTAGGCCTCCTCAATATTTTAAGCCAAGTCCAAGCAGCTGAAGCAGCTACCATTCCTGACCTCCCATGTTCTCAACGTCTTCACAACAGAACACACCTCGAACACAGAACTGGCGTCTTTCATGGGAGGAAGCGTGTGGGGTGTGGGTGTATAATAGATACAGCACATAACAGACACAGCACAGAAAGTCAGCCCTCAGTTTTTGCTTGCTGTATCCCATTTGCAGCCTAAGATGGGGTTTTTCCTTAGACAAAAACTCTGAAATCTGATTTCTTTTTCCCTTCATTTTTTTTTTCTGTTCTATTGGTAGCCTTCGTATACACAAAAATTTTCAGTATAACTTTCTTCTTGAAATGAGATGTGACACTTTTTAAAGTGTCAGAAGAGTAGTTACAAAAGCTGGATTTCTTAATACAGCCAGGTGAAATCCAACCCTGTTCAGATTCTCTCTGCATGACTCTGACATCTGTGAGGTACTGGACTACCTGGACAGAGCCAGCAGAAATCTGAGACCCCTGCACGTATGCTGCAATGTTTGGGCACTGCGGGAGTGTTTCTTGCTGTGTGAGACTGTCACATATCCTAAGATGAGACTTGTAGTCTACATCTTTATTGACAATGTTGATATTTGATAGGAACTTTAATACTGAAAAACTGAGTACAACAAAAAGGAGCAATGTTAAAATTGATTTAGAACTGATGAGACTGTGCACCATGGGAATTATCACTCAGGCCAGGCACTTTACTGAACTGCATCTCTCAGAGAATACAAGTTTAACAGCTCCTAAATGAAATATATTGTTTTTACAGTTGTGGAGCTACATTTTTAACCAACAGTGCTTTGAAAGAAAATCTCTTCAGCCAAATTCTGTCTTACTCAACTATGTGGATATAATGACCAGTCAAGGAGTAAGGCGATCAACAGTGCTTCTGTTTTTTTAAATAAACCCCACAGATTAAGTTCAGATCTCTATTTCAAAATACATTTTAGTTTCAAGCACTGGACTTACATCATGAAGGGGAAATGCTGCTTTGTAGATTCCAGTGTCCAGTAATTTGTTAATGCCAAACTTTTTCACATTGTTTTTAGTTGCATATTCCACACGGGACAGGATAAAATGAACCTGAAATTGATAAAATACTTTTGTGTCTCTTGCAACTTGAAAGTGTTCACAGCTATACCTGTCTCAACATATAATCAGGTTAGGAAAGGGTAAGTAGTGCTGACAAAATTAATTGCATGGGGAATACAAACCATTCAAATTTCTCCTTTAAATTCAGGTGGAACAGAAATGCAATAAATGTAAGGTGCATTTTCATTCTGGATTGTCCAGGCTGACTCACAAATGACACAGGGCTACTGCATCCCAAATATTTGTAATTTTTCAGGATGCTTTCATGAAGGTACTTGCACTGATTTGATTAAATGAATCTTTTCTTTTTAAGATCAAATTCTACAAACACTCCATGGACTTACGATTCGGCTTCTAGTTGCAGGATTGAAAAATGTGTCTTTGTCTTGGACATAAAAGTTGGACAAAAGCTCCTTTTGAAAAGGGGCAGTGAAAAACTCTTGCTCAGGTTTGATGATATTTTCATCCACTCTGAAGAGTCTGCTAAACCAGTTGAAAGCTGAGTCTCGGGTTTTCAGGTCATTGGGTTGCAGGGGCAATTTGATGTGCAGAACCTCAGCATATGTGCACAGCACTTCCCAAGGTGCATGCACTTTCACAAAAATAAGTTTTTCATCCAAAACCTGGAATGAAAGAATATTAAAAATCTGTGTTCAACAAAACAAATGCAAAGGACTTTTCAGAACACTTTTTAAACTATCTGGAATTTTCTTTCTCTTTACAGCTCATAGAAGACCAACTTAAAGTTGCATTCATTGTCCGTCTTAGCAAATATACAATTGACTTCTGTAAAAGCACTGACACGAGGTGGAAACACTCGGATATATAGAGGCATATATAAAGGTATATTAAAAAAGACAGCTAAATGCTCCTTTTATGCATTGTTTACGTATCTGCAAAGTATTTTACAAAGCAATTTAAAAGTACCAATGCTTCCTCCACATGGGTTCATACAGTCTGGCAAGGCAGTTGTGGCTTTGGAGCTATCAATGTTTCCCCAGCAGCTTAAGTACAACCCCAATGCAATGTGACTTGATGGAAGCAGTCTAGGCACATGTGGATGCTCCTGGGCAACGCCAGTTCTCAGCTTCATAGTGAGAATGGGGAGAGGGAAAGGGAAAACAGCTAAGACTGCTGAGAAAGACTGCATGGGGCACTTTGATCCCAGCTGCATGCCCAAACCAGCACCAGTAAGCAGTGGGAACATCGACAGCTACTCATCTCCTGTCTGCACATCGCCTGCAGAACTTCTATTGACGTCCTGCATTACTGAGTCTCAGCCACATGAAATTACATTACATAGCTCACTGGCTCCAGAACATCAGTCAGATATCTGATCTAGCCTGGGGAAACTTCCAGTTTCTAAAGTTTTTCAGTCGTGACCATGGCAGAACTACTGAAAACTGCAACATGTAAATATAGCAACATATAAGTATAGCAAGAGGGCTATGTCAGACTTCCAGTAAGCGGTTAACTTATGAATGTGAAGAGCAAGACTGCATCCTCGGATGTGCAGCACGAGCCTTGACTGCAGAAGCCAAATAAATACCATGACGCCATAGATTCTGAGTCTAATTTAGGAGTAAGGGGCAAAATGACCTTTTCTGGAGCTCGCTGTAGACTGCCAAACAACAGCAAATTTAGACTGGTAATGATTGTCTGGGAAGGGGAGACCCAGATGGAGCACTTGTAACCCTGCAGGGCAGGAAGGAAAAGGGTTTTGAGGGCCTCTAACCCTTCCTGCAAGAGACAGCAGCTCCAGCAGCTGCTGTGAATTATCACAGCACTCTTGAACTGCCTGCAGGCACCATCGCAGCCCAAAAATACACAAATCATGATAGTTTCAATCACTTGCATGGTGCCAGGCCTTGCGAAGAGTAGGGTCACGTGTAGGAGCCTTGCATTGCTCTTCTGGCAGGGGCATTCTAGTCTGCAGACCCACTGGCTTCCCACATGTCCTACACAGCCAGAGTAGGGGGAGAACCTCTCCTCAGAGTACAGCCAGTGCCTCCAAGTGCTGAACAAACAGAACCTCCCATCCAACAAACACAATTCCATGTAATCTCCCAGCTTCCCATCTTTCATTTTGCAGAGGAACAAACAGAAACAAAATTTAAAAGATTTCATATCAGATCACGGAGGCACTTATGATGGAAAAAGATGGGCTTTTTTCTCCTGAGGAGAGAAATGTTACAATAAATTCATATATCCAGTTTCCTTATTCCCATAGGGGCAGCTTTGCTTCTCAGATACAGAAGTTTGCATAGGGAAGCGCACTCACCGATCTCGTTGCTTCAAGTTGCAAGCCGTTGTTTATCAGGTTTGATTCATACACTTGTCTCTTCCTCTGTTAAAAGGCATTGAACACACTAAACATCTGTTCTGAGTTTCACAAATATGTTTGCATAGAAGAATGGAATTGCCTCCCCCAAAAAATCATTGGGTCGTTACTTCTATAGCCCACTTGACAGCTATTGTGCTGATAGGTACATTCTTACCTACTGATCCTGATTGAGTGTTTTTGTCTGGTATGCAACACTGCCCATATGCAACACTGTCCTCAAATGCAGCTACAGAGAATTCACCCTTTTAGTTTCTGGTACATTACAGAGGTAAGAATGTGTCCCAAATTTTGCATTTTGAGAGCAATTACCCCTGAAACTTGTGATCTCCTTCACCTTTAATCTCTAATAGAACTTCTGATGGCAGCCTCCCTCCCCACATTAATCTGTTCTTTAGAAAGACTTCATCTCAAGAGCTTTTCATACCACTTTTGACACAACAACCTGTAACTTTGTTCTTCTTTCACAATAATCGTATGAGTTCACACAGTGTTTCAAACTGTAGTAGCCTTCTACATTTTAATCTATGAATAAGCATTCCCAAAAGAAGTAGTCGGGAACTGTAGTACTTGAAGAGTCAGTGGTGTTATTCCACAAGCATTTAATGTCTCCTGAAGGATATGAGAAGTCTTCCTCACTAAAGATGACATACATTCATGGATCATTTTAATTTCACTTCACAGTTACCAGTACTTGGCAGGTAGTGAGTTACAAAAATATCTGAAATATCTTGGCAATCTTGCATTTGCTTCTCCACACACATGGCCTCCCCCAAAAAACACACAGACAAGCAGCCCCTCTCCCCTCAAAAAACACACCACCATAAAGCATTTACAAGAAATTTTGAAACTTTATATGGACTAATCAAATTTGAGAGCCATCTGCATCAACTAGATAGTTCCGCAATGAGATGCTTATGAAAATCAAGGGTGGCCAGCTCTCCCTGGCCTACTGGCTGCGTGTCAAAGTACCAGCATGGGTTAGGGGGGAGCACCTGCAGGCAACTTGGGCTGGGAAAGGGGCTTCTGTGAGCAGTTTGCCAGAAGGAGATGACTTTAATCCACTGGGAACTGATGGTTTTATGCGTGCACCAGGGTACCAGGGTAGGTTAGGCATGCAGCGAGGCTCTTGGAGTCACTAGGTGATACTACTTTCTCACTCACAGATTGCTTTCATTTCACTGACCAATATTTTTGTTGTTTATAAGCTCTGTGCTTAAAGGATTCTGCACCTACCACAAAAGGAACTTAAAAGAAGAATGATTTAATCTCTTTTGTCACCTGGTTCCCTATAGTCAGACTAACTGCCTCAAGATCTGTGCTTAAGATGCAGGCCTGTTGCTACTGTGGAGGACCTGAGTCAATGAATGACCCTTTAGATAAAGTCTTAGAAACTTTGGTAGATACATGGGAAATGATCTTCAGGACTGGACCCAAGATCCACTCACTCTAGGGGGGTAATGCTTCAGCAAAAAGGGCAAAAATCTTCAGGAGTTCCACAGGAACAGGTCAGTTGTATCCCCACATCAGTTTCATCCAGTTCTTTAATGTTTAAGGACTGCTGCAAGTCCCCAGTGCAGAAAAACCCTATTTTTCCAAAATCTCTAGCATGTCTTGGAATTAATAGTCATAAAACTGAACAATAATATAAACAGCCTACCCCTTCTATACTTTGTTAGTTCTCCACTGCAGCACCCTGCATGTGGCAATGGTCATGAGGGACTAATTTCATATTTTGTTAATAGGTACTTTTCAAATCTGTTTCAGGTTTTCTGCCTTTTTGATCCAGTGAATATCACCTTCTTGTCGAGTTAGGGACAGGAAGAGACAAATCTTCCAATCTGTTCTCTTCTTTCACCAATACTTACTACATTTCTCCTTATTCCTCTATTTTGCCATGATAAACTGCAATCCCAAACGTTGGCTGGGATCTTCATGGAGGTGTCTCTCCAAGTCCCATTAATCTTCTGGCTTCTGGTGACAGCATCATACTTTTTATATTTTTTCATCTTGTACATAACATTGTGTATATATATGGGTAATATGCACATTTATAATATATTATATATACCTAATACTTTCTACTGTCTAGAATTCTGTTGGTAGCTGAGCTTGCAGAGGACACAACACAGCTTTTTCCTGTGACATCTAAGTCTCTTCCTTGTACTAACATATCTAAGTTAATATTTCCTTTCATTTACCAAGTTTCATAGGTAATAGTGCTCTCCATTCTCCTTCAAAACTGAAGGTTCACAGTTGTTTTAGCTTCTGAATAAACTATGTACTGATTTCCTCTGCAATTTTTGTTGTATCATAACTCAATCCCCTTACCAGATCATTAATATATGTAGTGCACAAGACAGGAATTATTTGCCTACACTGCTATTAACTCTTCTGCCTTTTCATCCTACCTCTTTGCTTCTTACATATTCACACGATGTTTTTGTAAGGTGAATAAAACTGAATCATGAAAATAATTCAACCTAAGCTCTCCTTTGTTTCAGCAAATAAAAAAGGCAGAGGGCTAAGTACCTGTTTTGCTTCTTCTTAAATAGCACAAAGCAGGGCAATTCTCATTTGCAGAAGTCTAATACTGATTTTTTTATCTTATCATTCAGATTGCCTTAATAATTTATTATGGCAAGAAGTTACCCAAATTAATTTTCTCTCAAAATCTTAGAGGAATGTTGACAATATTAAGATTTCTAATAACGCATTAACGCAAGTACTGGGAAACAAAGCCCCTGGAAGGCTTTGCTAATTAGGGTCTTTGCTATTTTATATAAATGATTGAATTATGTATATGATGATCTATGGAGGAGCTAGACTTTTACCCAGAGGAGTCTGTAGTGGTTTTGCATTGACTGGAGAATATAGCATAAAGATATGATAGCTTATTAGACTGGAAGGTAGAGACTCTCCCAGATTTATTTTGGTATCCGGCATTTTGCTCAACAACTAGCAAGGCTAAGCTGTAATGATAATGTGATCATGGTAATGCTGCTGACCTGAACCTGACAGATTTGGATGACTGAATAGCTAGCCAGTAGACAAAGACACTACAGGATGAATAAGCACATACAGTTTTAAAGAAGTGAAAGCATAGTATAAGTAAATTCCAAGTATTACAGACACGTAGGGGGGTTAGCTCTTGTGAGCTGCTTTTTCATCATAGTGCTTTCAATGTCTGGTGTTTTCCCAACCTGAGGAGACTAACAAGATTGTGAATCTGGAAATTGGTGGCAGACCACTAGCAGCTCTTTTCTCTGTGTAGGTAGTGAGCACTTGCTCTGACAGAAGTGACAGAAGGATGCCTACTCATATCTTTAGTTCGCTTTGCGCAAAGAGAAAAGTTCCCTACAACAATATCTGTGTGACTTCAGGGGAAAACTCCTAACAAGTAAGGAGTGCTTGAATATCCACCTCTGCGTTACCTGACAGGCAACAGATAAACCACAGTCAAGAAGAGAAACAGCATGGGGCCCAAAGCCTCCCCCATGGCTATCAACTAAAGGGAGTGGAGAGGATCACTGTATCAACATTAGCTACCAAGTCTCATGGTTTCTTTGGTGGTCTTTGGAAGCTCCCCTGAAAGTCCCAGCTGTCATCATCAGGAAATTAATTGCTTGAGAAGCTCTGCTTCTGTAAGCTTCTAAAGTTTGAATGTAACAAAAATGTGAAGCAAAATATGCTATAAAGGCCAACATAAAAAAAGTAAACCCAAAGAACTCAAAATACATATTTTCTGAGATACCCTCTGATTTTAAGCACCCTCATGATTTTCTGAAACCTGATTCATGACCGCACAGCACTGGCAATACTGCAATCTGGCCCTGCCCTCAACAGTGGCTTCTAGTCGTCCTATTCGGAAGGACCATTTCTGGTCCTATGAATGTATGCAGTCACTTCAGAGTGACTCCCTCCTTCCATTTGACTTCTGTCATCTCCCTTCCATCCAGTAGGCAAAGAAGTAAAATTCAGATTTGGGGTTGCCTCAGGAAAAGATTTTATTTCAGTGAGTTCCTGCTTCAAAACCAGTCCATCCAGTAGACACCAGGGTAGGTGTGACTGCCCTCCACCTAGTGCTAAAGGCCCTTTTCTTGGTTGTTATCAGACTTCCTGGGTAGGTTGACTGAGCATACCACAGGCACAGAAAGTCTGCCATCCTGTACTGCCTGAAATCATCACATAAAATGGCACCAAGGTACCCTTCTTCTCTGTAAATGCAAGTATCACTCTCACCACAGGTGTGACACATGCTAAACACAGGGAAAAGTACAGCTAGATCTTGAAAACTTATCCAAGTTTTTGTTGTTGTTGTCGGTTATTCAAACTAAATGAGTCTGGAAGCATGAACTGTTCATTGTTTGCTTATGAAGACAAACTTCTCCAATCCTGCTGAAGCTCTCTGTAAAACAGTACTTAAAGGTGTGTAATATTTTCTGTGATTTATAGTTTTCATTCAATTTGAAACAAAAATTAAAATCTATTTTTGTGAAGCACAAATCATTTCATGTCTGGAAATGAAGGTGTTGCCCACATTCCTACCTAAATTACTGACGGTCTTTCTGATTGTTTCTATTGGGGGGGAAGCAGATGGACTAGGATGACATTCTGCATCGATTGATTTTGAATTCACCTTTCTGATGCTGACCCTTTAACTTTCAACAATGAGCTCCTTGCAGACAACAGATAAAGCTGTCATTTTGGAGCATTCCTGGGAAGACTGGTTACATTTAATTTCTGTTCTGATGGTGACCTGCCCTGATGAATAGGGCACACAAATTGTAGGTTTAAAAACCATACTCTGAGTAGGAATTCTAATTGCTTGCAGTGCAGTTTCTGGAATATGCTTCTGACAGTTCAATTTTTGCTACTGCTTGCAAAATTAATTCTATACCAACTTACAAAGGTTTGGAGTTTGAAGTAAGTTGTACATGTGAACTGTATCTGTTAACATTTGGATCTGTATGTTGCATTAGAAACTTCCATGAGGATGCCATTTCTTTAGTCTGATTTTGTCTCCTTTAAAACAGATTTTGGAAACATGAAGAGGGAAGCACAGCACCACTGTGCATCTGTAAGAGCTTCAAAATTCCATGTTTTTGATCCTTCTGTCCAAACACCCCCATGTTCTTAGTTAATTCCTTCTATACTCTGAGATGTTCTCCCAAGAATACTGCTATTCAATACAAATTAATGCTGGGATATTTTCTCAGTTACACTCATGCAATTCTTCTGAAAAAGGACAGAAAGCCATTGAAATCAAATGTAACGATGGTCCCAGGACATGATTCTTTTCCTGCTGCAGAAGAATAGATGGATCTGTGCCCCGCTTCTCTGAATCCAGTTACATTGGATGACTTGGCTGAGGTCTGATTTTCAAATCCTTCTGACTGAATTCAGTAAGCAACTGGGAACTCCCTCACTCTCGGTATCGCACAAAACCACCCAGTCCAGCACACAGAACTTTTCACATCAGAAATACAGATCTGTAGTTGTCCACTACCAGTTCAAGTTCTGCCCCAACTTCCACGTCATGCAACCAGCTGGGGTGCAGTGTGCATCAGAAAGAATTTGTCCCAGACTACACTGCTGATCCCTACATTTCACAGACCTGCATCATTGCACACGGCCAGTGAAGACGTTGCTGCTGATCTCAATGAGGTGAGGATTTCACCCTATGAGAATAGATCTGGATCTGCTATTATTAATGAGATGGAGATTCTTAAACAGGGGAAGTTGATTGGATATGAGGAAGAAATTCTTTACTGTAACGATGGTGAGGCACTGGAATGTGTTGTCCAGGGAAGTTGTGAATGCTCCATCCCTGGTGGTGTTCAAGGCCAGGTTGGACATAGCCTTTGGTGATACGGTTTAGTGTGAGGTGTCCCTGCCCAAGGCAGGGGGGTTGGAAGTAGATGATCTTAAGGTCCCTTCCAACCCTAACTATTCTATGATTTTACGATTCTATGACTCCAAATTCTGTGAACCATAATGCTCTGGATAATAGCTCTATAAAACCGCTAGGGAGTCAGAGAAAGTGTAGCATGAGCAAAGAACCATTGTAGGCTTAAAGCACCTTGAATTACACAAGATAGTGCTTATAAAATTTGGCATTTTCTGTTCATCATTGATCAGAGACAGACAGTGATGCATGCGGGATTTAAAGCTGATAGATAGTAAACAGGAATACTCCTCATTTTGGTTGTGTTTCGACACAAGGGTAGAGGTCGTTTGTCCCAGAAAAAAATACAACCAAATAAACACCAATGTCAGTAAAGACAAGCTATCAAATTGGTTTTATGCCAAGACTGATAAAATCTGTATGTATATTGGGCAGCATTATCCCACACCACTCTGGGAACTGTGGTAGGCCAAATTATTCATATCCATGGAATTCCAAGGATGCAAAACTGTACCACAAATGTGCTCTTCCTTTCCATCTCACACATACATAGGATATATGTGTTTTGTTTCTTCTTTTCAAATACTCTATTAACATTTATTTCTTTGGTACTTCTCAGCTTCTGTCCTTTCACTCCCAGTGTGGGTGTGAGATAGATCCCAAAGCAATGTCCTGCATCCCACTCAGGCGGACATACTGAAAAATATCAGTGCTGCCAGGGCCTGTACAGCATTTGCTTAGGAAGTGAAGATCTGCAGCACAGACAGCTTCCTCCACTTGCACAGCAAGTAATCTCAAGTGAGATGAAGGAACTTTAGTCATCTTTGGGATGACTAAAGCACATTTGGAGTCCATACCACCCCAGTCACGTCTCGATCTCCTGGCTGTATTTCTGCCTATACAGCTTTTGTTGGACACTTTGCTTCTTGATGGCCACCAAGATCATGAGGGCCTTTTCTACAGAGCTGCTCCCCAGTCACTCAGTCTTCACCTTATCCCATCATTAGCCTAATACACCACAGATTCAGTGTGGCTGCAGATCTTTGTAGGATTGAGACCTATGGAAGAAAACTTTTTTCTTTTTGCAAGCATCTAGTGCATTACCCACAATCTCCAGGTCTAATTACTCATGATTTCATTCTGGTAATGTCCTAACTTTAATGCAGCACTAAAAATACTATTCTATTGCTCACATTTAATTTCCATCACTGTCTGGAAAAGTTACTCATTATATTTTTAAGTACATTTTGGGCAATGGCCAAATATTGCAAACATAAATGTCAAATGCTAATTGATAAAACCAATTGTTTCCAAAGGGGCAGCTTTTTGTTTCTAGTTATGCCTTTTAATTATTTTTTATTGCTGATCTTGTGATCAGGGATAATGCAACATCCACTCACTGCAGGACTCTCTTAAACCCTACTAACAACATCCCTTATGGCTGCCCCATTATTGCCAATGACAACACTGTGTAATGAATATCAACCAACTTAGCTAAAGACCTTTTTACTCCTACTTTTCTCTTTCTGAACTGCAAATGACTATTTGTATATGAGATGCTTTCAGTGATACCATTGTCCTCATCGCCTCTACCAGAGGCTACTGCAGCACATTTATAGTTGCTATATCAGAGAAGGAAGCAGGTGGGTGGGACAGTGCAGATGCCAAGGGGACTACAATCCCATGGATGGATATTTCTCAGGCAGTTCAAAATTGAAACAGCTCAATGGCATGGATGAGCTTGTTTTTATGGCCCTGGTGACATAATGAATAGAGTCCACTGGAGTACTTAAAAATAATAGATAATAATAACCTATGATTATTGTTCATGGTTGCCAAGAAGCACCAAGTAGAATCGTAAAATCATAGAATAGTTAGGGTTGGAAAGGACCTTAAGATCATTTAGTTTCAACCCCTCCGCCATGGGCAGGGACACCACACACTAAACCATGTCACCCAAGACTCCTTCCAACCTGGTCTTAAACGGAGTAAGCACTGGCGTGAGTTGGAAATCTTTTGCAAGGTTCCTAGGAAGGGCAAGCTGTGGAAGTTTCAAGGGAAGGAGTGGTACAGGGAGAAATTCTGGTGGTAAAGTGGTGTACAATTATTTCCCATAAATTACTTAGGTACTTTATTGGGCAGAATGTCAGCAGCTATGTTCAAAACTGTGATCTGGAGCATCTGATCAGCTGCCTCCTCCTCTGGGTTCTCTGAATACCATGATTTTAATACCGAAGTTGATTAAAGGCCTAATTCAATCACTGTGGGTACGGAAAGCTGCCCTAGACTGTTTATCTTGTGTCCAGTTCTAACTAGGAACCTGATACCAGCATTTTGCTCACATATCTTAAGGGTTCACTCCCAGGAGGATGCTCTGAGGTCACATGGCACACTCTGACATAGTGTGCAACATTCTGCCTGTTTATCCCGGAACCTACTGGCTTGAGCTCACCTCTGTTCCCTGCTCAGTTTGATGGGCTTCAGTCTCCCAGCTCCCAAGAGTACTCCAAATACATGGCAATGCAACCTCTACTCTGGGTGAGGGCACTGTCCTTACTGCCCTAACAAACACCCAACATATTAGATTTATACAGAAAATAACTTACCTTTTGCTTTTTACGATCACTCCTCTTATGAGTCATTTTTTTACTTTCATCTTCATACACCAAAACAAAGTCAATTCTTCGTTGCCCATCAATGAAGAACAAGGAGTCAGGCTTACCATCAAAATCCGCCTGGAAGGCAAGTAACATAGTTTAGTGTAAAGACTTTTAGTTACCAGTTCCTTACTTTCTTCTTGTTACACAGTATTCCAGCGAACAGAGAAATTCAATACATAATGAACTCATACAACAAGAAGCCTGAAATCATAGAATCAGCGAGGTTGGAGAAACCTTGAAGATCATCAAGTCCAATCATTATGCCAGGACTGCCACGTCCACCCCTAAACCGCGTCAACCTGTCAACAATGTCAACAAAAATAGCATGGAGTAGAATGGAGGGAAAAAAAATATATCCAGGAGTTTGGCAGGTCTCTGCATGACATCAAATCAACAGAACTTTGACCTAATTTTGTTCTTGAAAATTAGTATATTAACTTTTGGCAATGGGAGGAGCATTGGGATTCAGCACCTTCCCCAAATAATGCATCTGTCAGGCAATTTGTATGCCATCATAGATACAGTGTTAGATAGTCTACAAGATACGTTGCTTCCTGATCGCAGTCTCAGAATTAGTGCGTTCCCATCTGTTCCCTTACCTGACAGAAGCTTTAGGATCTCTGCAATTATTAATCCCCAAACCCACCATTGCCCAGAGAACAAAGAACATGGCCAGGCTGGAGGTGAACTCTCAAAGTGGACATTTTTTGTGGGTTTATTTCTCTTTGTATTCAAAACATCTCAGCAAAAAAAAACAAACCAACCCGTTGTTGTATGCCACACATCCATCATATTATAACAGATGCCAAAATCAAAAGGATTAATATATCCATAAGCCATTATCTAGTCCCCAAAGGAAAGTAAGACAGATTGTCATATCCACTAATATATCCACTAATAACATCTTAATGTGCTACTTCACATGTGAAATGATACAGACACATTGATGACAGGGGAACCTGAACGCACAAGTAATGATTTTGCGGTTTCTTAGAGTACTATCACATGCAACAAGCCCTCCTTTCAGGTCATCAGAATTGTCATGTTACATAACGAGCACTGAACTCTCCGGTACTTGGCCAAATCTATCCATGGTGTTAATAAGGGCACTGACGCTGAAGTTGATAGGCATCAAGTATCTGAAATGATGGCATTGCATTATAGATGGTAAGATCTCCAAAACTGGCAAGACTCCCATAGAGAAGCGCAGATGAGCATTGGCTTCCAGATGAGCATACAGGGTGGCCCAAGGCAGGATCAGGCCAGGCAAAATGACCTAGAGTAATCTCTTGAAAATGCTGTGCTTTGGGGGGCATGGAGAAGATTCCCAGATGTTGTATCCCTGGAATTTCCCCACCAGTGCAGACCAAACTTCATGAGAGACGTCAGTTCCCCAGAACTCTGGGATGTCTGATCCACAGGACGGTGCATGGAAATGTGATTATGGTGTCAGAAACCCCTTACATGCAGAATAAAATGGTTGTTCTTCAACTGTGATGTAACCAAGGAGAATGCCAGTCTTCAGTCAGGAGCACCTTGGTTCCAGGGAGCATATAGTGTTTTAGGAACCACATGTGTCAGTGTTTCCAAAACAAACTTTCCAAGAGTTTTATTCCAAACCTCTCCAAGCAGACTATTGGCTGAGTCAAAACAGTCGACCAAGATGTGTCTCCCCATAATTATGACAAAATTTCCATATTTTAGGTAAAGTCAGGGGCATTTAAACTCACTGTTTTTTCATGTTGTATGTGCAAAGGCTGAGACCTGAGGCAAAGAGGTCCTGTTAATGTAGTTGCTTCAAACAGTCTGAGCAGACTCTTGGTTAGAACAGTTTCCTTTGAACCTCGCCTGTGCCTAGAGATCTGTGACAAATCTGACAGCAAGCAGCTGCTGACATACATACATGCATATATACATGCATATGCTGACATATGGCCAATATACACATATATTTCACAAACTGGCCTAGGATTCAGAAACTACCAAGGCACTCAGCAAATCAACATAAAATTGCATACTGTGAATGACGTTTCAAGAATAAAACACTCCCAGTTTTCAGATGGCCACAATGACCCTCAGTACATCTATCCCCCAAAGCAAGTCACAGATGTGAATTTCTAACTTCTTGAGAGCTAGAGCTGGCATAGTCACATCAAACAGTCCCTTGACCATGACAAGCTGTCCTCCCACTGCGGACTACCCATGGGTGTAAAATGCAGCCCTGCTGTGACCGTTTCCAGTCCTGTTTAGAACACAATCATGATGATTTCATGTTGACTGGATTCCCATCACGTAGAAAGCCTTGACGACAGCCAACAGCCCTGTTGTGAGGCAGCTCGGTTGGTGCTGGGGCAGCAGCAGAAAAGGGGGTGCCAGGAGCTGAGCTCAGCCAGGCACAGAGCCCATCCATGCCAGTCCTGCTCTCCCCTGGGACACCAATAGGCTCTGTTCTGTGCTAAAATTACTCCATGCTGCAGTAACAGAAAGACAGAGCACAAACCTTGTGATAACGAACAATGAGGGGAAATGCTACCACAAAGTAAAGCAGAAAGGTTTTTAATTTTTATTCTTCATCTTTTGAATCTTAGAAACATCATTACAAAAACTTCTGTTTAAAGAGACTGAGTTTAGTTGTGAAATTCAAGCACTTGAAAGCATAAAAGTAGTAATAGCTTCAAAGGGTTTTTTTTCTACAGTTTTTTGCTCTTTTTCATAGAATCACAGAATCATAGAATGGTTTGGGTTGGAAAGGACCTTAAGATCATCTAGTTCCAACCCCCTTTCATTAGACACCTTCCATTAGACCAGGTTGCTCAAAGCCCCATCCAGTCTTGCCTTGAACACTTGCAGGGATGGGGCATTCACAGCTTCTCTGGTCAACCTGCTCCAGTGCCTCACTACCCTCACAGTAAAGAATTTCACCCTAATATCCAATCTAAATCTACCCTTTGTCAGTTGTCCTTGTCCTGTCACTACATGTCCTTATAAAAAGTCCCTCTCCAGATTTCTTGCAGGCCCCCTTTAGGTACTGGAAGGCTCCCCTAAGGTCTCCCCTGCACCTTCTCTTCTCCATGCTGAGCAAGCCGAGCTCTCTCAGCCTTTCTTCATAGAAAAGTGGGCTCCAGCCCTCTGAGAGTCTTTTCCTGTATGATCTGTCCGCAGGAGAGAGAAGAAAGAAATGGCAGAGAGGAAACATCTGATCAAGTTTTGATCTAATAAGCTTTGACCATAATTTGTGATTACATCACTGTCTGATTATTTTTTCCTTTAAACATAGCCTTCTTTAAGCTTATAAAACCAGTATGCAATAGTGATAACTGGCTTACCTGGATTGTTAATAACCGGACAGAAAGACTGCCTCTTGATCAGTATTCAGACTCATGAATTTACTTACATATATGATTTCATTCACATGAATATGTACATGTTACGATATACATACACATTTATGTGTGTATATATATATAAATACATATAAAACTGTACATATATATAATGAAATGTAGTTGAAAGATTAGTCAATATTGAACTTCATGAACCCGGATACACAGAAGTTCATACTTAGGAAACTAACTTCTTAAATGTGATCTCTATTTCTTTTAATCAAGAGGGCATTGTTCAATTGACCTACCCATGGACACTTTATGTAACAATAAAATAATAAAAAAATGATTCATTACACCTGAATACTTAAAAGAGAAAGATTAAGACCTGCACAAATCAATTTTAAGGTAACATTAAATGTTGCTCAATTAAAAGTAAAAAGTAAAACTCAAAAGGGAATATAATAGTTAAGGTTCTGACAGCCCCGTTAACTTAGATGTGCAGTGTATTTTGTAATCCCTACTGCACAGTTTGCAATAAAAAATCATATATTATTCAACATAATTACCAGGGGAAAAACAGGACTGGAAGCCAAAAAGATGTGCTGTATTCTGAAGTTAATAATTCCTCTGAGACAATGTTTGGGTTTTTTTAAATATGCAATATTATTTGACAGTATTACAAATGTTATTATCATACAAATGCACACAAGCTTGTGTGCACACTCCTAAGTTAATGGGGCTGAAATTCAAATATGTATTTTTTCTTAAGTATCGGTAGCAAATTTAACCCAAAATAATGAACAGGCCAATTGATACCTCTTTGTTTTTGAAGAAACATATATGGGGTCTGTCTACTGCACTCTCTAATTTTCTTAGCCTCCACATAATCACATTTTTAGTACTGATGGAGGCAGTGGGTTGTGCATTCTGATGTTATAATAATACCCTCGTGGACAGTAGGTTAATATTGATTAGCACCATTAATAACTAAAAAAAATGTAATACATTTAACTGTAAAATACTAATTGTATTTAGCACGTACTCTGCAGTGCTTCTGAACTTTCCAAGAGCTACACAATCAACCTCTTGCCTACCACTGAGAGACAGGGAACTATTAGCTGCTTTATTAACAGGAGGATTCTGAAGGAAAGGAGGGCCTGGCCATGGATATATCTGTTTGGAACACTTAGGTTACTATCTATGTGTTCTAACTAAGAGGGCACGCTCATGTGGGTGTACCTGTGTTTTAGTTCAGAGCAGAGTCAGACCAGGTAAGCATAAGTGGCTCTTCACTCCAAGGAATGAGACTGGAGGTAGCCAGTGGCAACAAAATCCCAAAACCATGTATAATGCAGACACCAGCTCCTTGGCACCAAATCCTTGTTCTACAGACCTACTGCTTGGGTCCTCACTGCCAACAGATGTACATACAGCTGGTGGGATCCTGCAGGAGCTGGGAAGCACTGCACGGATGCAATCATATTTACACACCGCCTTCTCATCATCCCCAACTGCCATCCTCTGTGGCCACCACGGCAAAGGAATAAGGAGCTTCCTGTGTTCTTTGCTAATCCAGCACAAGAAGTCAATGGTAAACAGCAACTGCTCTCCCAGGTTCTGGGACAGAGTGGTGTTTGGAGAACGGACAAGTGGGACATGAAGACATGCTTGTCCCTCCACACAGTGCTGTAAAGGCTGAGGTAACTGGTTGGGCTTCAAGTGACCACCTCACGAAACCCAGCCTCAGCCCCTTGATTCAGAGCTCCTCAGAAGGGAGACTACCATGTGCTCCTCCACATGTATAAACAGGCTTGCTGGTATCTAAGGGGAGTTGCCATGTCTTACTCTTGAGACTGTTCCTGTAGTCATGGCTACATCTGATGCCTGCAGCAGCAGATGAAAGAAGTTCATGCTAGCAGAGAGCTCCCTTCAGTAACAGTGATGCTCCATGGCAGGGGAGGAAAAATAGTGACATTACAAAGAAACCTGTCTCCACTTTTCCACGCTGCTCTGGGCATCATACTGTTAAACATTCAGTAGGGATAATGGTGGGAAGGGCAGCACAGAGGCAAGCAAGAAGGAAAATATGTGCACAGGAATTGCAGTTATTTATTGTTTACTACACCCTGAACAAGCACAGCATTGTAAGCTGTTTTTTTTAAAATAACAAGAGACTCTGCAGGAATGACTTATCTAACTGGAAGGAGGAAAGAAGTGATTTATTTTGTCTGCATGAGCCTTTGGTGTGACTGTCAATATCACCAAATGTAATCATTACTGGAGGGATAAACTACTTGTCTGTGACCTCACATAATTATCAGATATGCTTCAAAAAGCTTACTGCAGCGTGCCAGGGAATAAATCGGTACTGGGGAGCAAGAAAGTGGAGCAGAGCCTGTGTAACATCTCCTCTGCTGACAGGCACCTGCAAAAAATCCTCCTGCTGGGGACCAGCAGGTTATACTTCAGTTGTGGGTTTTACGTAGGTGAAAATTTCAATGTCTGTTTAGGAGCACAGTTATTTTTCTCTACAGGCCTTAGCAAACTTCAAATCAAGTAAATAAAAAGGAATAAATTATATTACCAGGTTAACATGAAACATAATTGTTTGCAAAGCGCTTGGAGATCAAGTGAAGAAAGTGTTGCAGAAATATAAAGTTATTCTTGCTATCACAACTATATAACAAGATCTTTTATTAATTTATGTTCTGAGTGACCAATAGAGACACCTTTATGACACGAAGACCAACACAGGCATTTACTTCTGGAAGATGTAAGAGATATATATAATGTAGAAGATTTGGATGATACAAGTTAATTTGCATATCACATACTAATGTTGGTCTGTCTCCCTGGAGCCATAAAACTGTTGTGCCTTTAACATTTTTCCTTGTGACTCATGTTTGCTAATACCAGCAGAGGACTGGTTTAGTTCTAAAAGCAACAACGAGGTGATTAGCAAACACTTAATCAAAAGAAGCTGGGATTGGTTTTTTCCTTCATTTCCTCAACATGCAAAGAAATGTTTGCGAGGTAACAAACTGAAACAAACCGAGACTAAAGGCAAAGTAGAAAAATACGGGGCATCATTATAGTCATACATTTCTGTCAGCAGAAAGAGGTTGGTAACTGGCCAGGCATCGGGATGCCTTGTCCCCTGAGCTAAGTTTGGACCAGACACCCACTTGACTTCCTGTCTGAGCGTCAGGTTGCTGCTGCCTGCAGATGAATTCCAGTCACTCCTCATCAGAGAGAGACCAAAGGCCTTACTTTTAAAGGGAGGTGAAGACAGTACTCTGCTGAAAGACTGCTTTTCAGCACCTCCCTTCTTTCTTGGGATGTGAAAGCTGGGAAATTCCCTCTTTTGGACTTCCTTGAAGTCTGCTCACTGCAGAAATTGTATTTGAGGGGCAGCAGTAATAGACAATTTGAAGTTATCCTTCCCTCTGCAGACACTGACTCTCAAAAGAATTCTTACTGCTTCATCCAAATTCAAATCATCTGCCTATAAAGCAGATAAGACTGTAAGATGAAAGATGAGAGCTGTTAAAAGGTTCAAATTAATGCTGTCTATGCAGTTTAATCTTCCTTGTATGTGCTGTTTATGATATATGACTTAATTGCACAACCACAAGCCATACTTCTCTACTCCTTGTAGTAGTTCTGGAATATTCCTGATTATCTTCTTTATTCAAAGTCTTTTTTTTTTCTTGCTACACCTCATCTAAATAACCTGAACCCTTAAAATAGGGATTTCCTTCTGACTACGCCTGTGGTACTCTCCTCATAGAATCTCAATGTTCAATAAATGTTGAGAAATTTAATTTTACAAGATCTCCCAGGAAAGAAAGTAACAGTATAACCCCCATTTTAACAGTGATCATGTTGTAAGGCATCTAGAGATCAATGCCGAAACCTGTTGACTGTCTGCTAAATTTGGAGCTCCAGCTTGAGACACTAAGATGGTGACATCTTTCCAGAGAGCTCAGCAATTCTCTCTGTTCAAAGGGCAATACACTCATTCTCATGCCTGCATGTGACTATTTTGAACTAATGCAAACAGGGCCGCAGATGGTCCCCTCTGACATGCAGGAAATAAAAAGATGGATGTGATTATGCAGGACTGGCACAGAAACCTTAGCACAGAAACAGGGATCAAATCCTATTATTTAGGACCAAACTCCGTTTCTCTAGTCATAAGAGCCTTTTATTCTTTCCCTGCAATATCTTGCCACATTTCCAGCTTACTGAAGTACTACAAACAACATCCTCAAAGAATTTGGGCTTTTTTTGAGATTAATATCCCAGGCACATTCTAAATGAGGCAGGAATCTTGCAGGAAACTTAGCATAGGGTCCTGTTCTTAGAGACAGCACTACAAGAGATTAATATCCCAGGCACGTTCTAAATGAGGCAGGAATCTTGCAGGAAACTTAGCATAGGGTCCTGTTCTTAGAGACAGCACTACAAGAATGGGACTGGTTTTATTAGCCAATAACATTCT